>BQNB010029550.1:0-50675 GCA_026074375.1 Tanacetum coccineum | reverse complement strand
TTATTCGTAATGTTTTGAGAATGTTCCAGTATTTATATAAATAATCCTTATATAAATAATTGTAGAGTATGTTGTGAAAGAATGTAAACACATCTATGTATATATATGTAAAACCCTCATAGTAATATACGTACTATAATATGAACACGTATATGAATCATGTAAACATCTAGTATGACCAACTAATGCAACAAACAGTGTATGTAAGTCCCGTTAAAACCCTTTTGTATGATGCAATGTTTGTAAAACAGTTATAGTCTATGTAAAATGCAACCTAGTTCTCTATAACCTTGGCTCTGATTACCAATATGTAACACCTCCAAAAATGGGTCTCAACAGAATATGTTTAAAGGAGCGTTACTTCATAATACCATTGCTCAAGTCATGAGAGAACGACCTCTAACTGTGTCGTTTGAAAAGAAATCTTGAATTATTTAGACTCAAATGCACATCACATAAGCCAAGCATCTAATTCACTTGAGAAAAACATGCTTAAAAGTGTCAACATAAAGTTGGTGAGTTCATAGGTTTGTTTAAGTATAAATGTTGAACCAAAGTTTTGTAAAGTATGTATGACTGTTTCAATCCTTGTATGTTCCCCAAAATGTATGTATGAATGTTGTAAATCAAAGAGTTATAAAGTATGCATGACCATTTCAATCCTCAAATAGTCACAAAAACATATGTATAGTTGGACCCCCATTGTTCAAAGTATGTATTGCCACTTTATTCAAGGCAACGTAAATATTCCTGTGTGTATAAAACAATGATTACGATTACTCTAAGTTCATGAAATTGCTGCGTAGACTCATATATATGCCACTTTATTCAAGGCTCCGTAATTGTTCGTGTTCGTGTAAATGTTGTGCTCTGACATGCTATAACGTTCATTTGTCCGGTGATAGCTAATCACCCGAACGGGGCTGTCACACCCGAATAGATCTATTTTGATAACATTCGCGCTTACCCTCTGAGTAATTAACAGTTCAATCCGCTTAAGCTAATCCGTAATCATTTGGGTAAAAGTAAAGTTATGTCTATGTTTTCAAAAATAAAGTGAAAAAAGCAATGTATTTCATCCCAAAATAAGTAATTGAGTGTGTAGACCAGTTTGTAAAACGAATTGTAAATGCACATGTAATAAATTCAAACCAATCATGTAAATGAATTTGGTAAAAAGCATGTTCTCACCCCAAAAGTTGTAAAGTATATGCAAAACGAGTAAAACGTGGGGCTATAAACTCACCTTGAGTGAATGGATAACAAGTATATCAGAAAATGCGTCACGTAAGTGTCCGAATGCAACCTAATTAAGTATAGGTCGTATGAGTACTAAGTACTTTGAATATCTAACAGCATATATAATTCTATATAGCTACATCACCATCTAATTGTATTTGTGAAATAATATTTAAATCGCATTTGATAAATAATAACCATGTATTTGTACTCGTATAATCGTATGAATAGTTCAATCGCCTTTGTAAAACAATATTTATAAACTTTAAAACATGTATAAATATTATTTAAGTGATTCTAAAATGTTTCGCAAATTTTTTTATTAAACACGAACCAACACTATTCATGTCAGGAAATAGTGTATAAGTATAAAATAGTGCGTATCTTCCTCGTTTTTAGTCCGTTTTGTACGTTCTTTATGTCCACGCCATCGTATTAAAAAGATGTATAAAAAATATTACATTTTTGTATTTTGAGCCCTCTGATGAACAATACTGTTTACTGTTCATGCAATTTTATAAATTTGTTTTTATAAATTTAATTATCGTGAACTCGTAAATGTCGTATTTTATTCGTTTTAACTCCGATTTTAGTGATTCTTTCGAGCACGTCTTTGAATTAAAAGTTTTATCTAACTAATGTATTTTCCCATAATGTATCTGATATGAATAGTGATTTTTACTGTTTATAGTTTATAAAATTATTTTTATAAACTTTAATTATCGTAAACGTGAAAAATCCATAACTCCTTCGTTATTGATCAAAAAATTATGATTCTTAATGTTTTAGAATCCTAAAATTATGTACTTTCTGAGAAAAATAACCAATCTTTTATATCAGAAGTGGTTTGTAATAAGTTTTTATAAAATTTCTTTTATAAACGCGTTTATTATCGTATAACTTGCAAATGCAGTATCTCCTTCGTTATAAATCGGTTTTTCAAGTTATCTACATTCCTACGATCCTTGTAACATGTAGTATTTTATAAAAATATAAAATAAATATGTTATATTTAGAATTTAAACAACAACTTTTGATCATTTTGCTAAAATGGGTTTAAAACTTGTTTTTATAACTTTTTAGTTTAGTAACTTTGTTACAAGTACTTTACAACAACTTATACCACATGTCTTACATACTTAAGGTCCTTAGTCCATCATTTGTCCGAGACAACAAGATCAACAAGTTTACATACTTATTTGTTCATAATCTTTAATAAGTAACCTTTTAAAACAACTAGTTTATATATACACTTTATACATAAACCAACATTTGTACAATACTTATACTTTCATTCCAACATTATATTAACCTCCATATACCATAAGTAAAAGTATACCAAATCATAATCAAGTGTAAAAATCCATTTTAAAAGTTAATAAGTTTCCTAGATGGTGATTCACTATATAAACATCATATACACATAAAATCATGAATGTAAAGAGATTAAGGTTTTTGGATAACCTTAATATGATGTATGATGACGAACAACAAGATCTAAACCCTTGTTTAGATATTAAACCTAAGCTTCCAATACTTAGAAAACCCTAAATCTAAAGAAACTCTAATCTTGATCCTTGCTTGCTTAACCCTTTTAAACTCTAAACTAAACATTCAAACCTTCTTGCAATACCTTAAATATGTTGCTAGAACACTTGTATATGTGGTAAATAAAGTTGTGTGAATTATTTGTGTGTTTTTATGTTTGGTCGTGGGTTTGGAGAGAGCAAAAGAGAGATGAGTGTTGTTTTCACTTAAAGAAATGAAGTGTGTGTTTTTCTTTCTAGTTATAAGCCTTTATATATCACTAGGACTTATCCAAGTTGCTTATAGAAAGTCTAGGGACAAGATGAGGAAATCAAGGAAGAAAAGACCAAGTTACTAGTCATGCCTTAATGTTTTAATGAAACATATGTTGTACATGTACCTTAGTTAGATTTTTGTGATATTTTCTCTTGATTTGCATCACCAAATCCGGCCACATGTATGTATATATAAGGAATTTGTATAATTTTTGAGTATTGGGTATAATTGTGGGTATTTGGTTGAGTATAGATAGGTATTGGTGCTTTCGGGTATGCCTAAATGTATTTTATTGCGAAACGTAAACGTTTTACGTAGCCAATAAAAATAAAATATAAAAGTTAATAATTATCCTCCAAATAATTATATAACATTTGCTTGACGTAAACTTTTAATTGTTTGATGTCCGTTTACGTTGAATGTTAATTTTTAGTTTACGCAATTTAGCTAAACGTTGGAAATTTAAAGTGAACGTGTAAAAGTTTAAAATAAATAATTGGATGTTCATTGATGTAAAAAGGTGTGAAAATGTGAGTTGTTACAAATAATGGTGGTTTGGTGATACAAAATTAGCCTTGAGGTGGTCTTGAAGTTGAGGTGTTTAATGACCATTAAGTATCCTACAAATGAATCAGATGGGTATGACTTTTGTCTAGAAGTTAGAGTTTAGAATGTAGGTGGACATGTTGTCTACTTTATAAACTTATATAACTTAGAAACAATATTCTTAAACATACTCGAGGCCTTACGATAATGCACAAGAAAAATATATAACTACTACAACATTCCATTTTTTTGTTGACCTGCTAAACTCAAGCATAAGTACATCATGTGATTCTTTATAGCAAGTGAAGTTTCTTAAAAAAATACGATGTTTTATTGAAAAAACCTTTATAATCAAAAAGCGCTTTATAAAAATACGCCGCAGCGAAGCGCGAGTAGCAAAAACTTGTTCGGTTTATTTGTGGTTTACATTAAAGTTGACTTAGAGCATGAGGTAAGGTTGAGACATGGCTTCAAGCCATGACACAAAAAGTGCTACCAAGTCAGCAAAAGTGCTATAGCACCAGGAATGCTATGACACCACATTCGGGTGGCTCCCTCGTTTGCTTAAAGCCATAGCCAAAAATGTATTTTTAAAAAAAATAAGAAATACACAATTACTAAACTTAAATAAACATCATTAAAATTAAAAACATTACATTCATTAAAATTAGAAAAAAGACATTACATAAAAAACATAGATTTTGTGTGTGCTTTATACAAGATTTTGAACCGTGTCATCCAATTCTCATCGTTCTCCCCACTCATAGCCTTCGTTTCATTCACTAACGAATTAAACTTTCCGACCTCTCGATTCATAGGAGTCCACTTTCCCTTCAACATGTTCTTGGTACGAATCGGAAAGCCTCATTTACCGGCTTGTTCATTGTATACATCGAGAATTTTGTACTAAAACGTATCATTTTTTTGATGAGAACTAATTTTTAGATCCTCGGATATTTGTATGAAACATTCCGTCAAAAGCAACTCCTCGTCTTGGCTCTAAAATTTTGAACCTTGACGACTTCGGCTTGCATTTTTAGTTCCGGTTCCGGGTCAACATTTCTTGTAGCCATTTTCTTGACACGTTTTCCTCGTGAACCGGGTTCCTTAGACGATGGAGTCAGGACCGTCTTGTCTTCTTCTTCTTCTTGTATTTCATGGGATTGTTGTTGGGAATTACTGAATTGTTGTTGAGAAATATTGGTATGAAACATTTGTTGTTGAAGTTGCCATTGTTGAAAGAGTATTTGTTGATCGGGATTTGAAAACTTGTTATAGTTGGGAAAGTTAGGGTTGGGATTAGCCGACGAAGAGCCTGGAATTTGGTTTTGGGGGTCGTTGAGCATACCGATTATCCAAGGATTGTTGGGATTCATTTTGGAAGTAAAAAAATATAATAAGTAAAGAAGAATGTGCTATAAATTATATTGGAGGAGCTGTGTAAAATATGGTGGTATGTATAAGATTTTTAAGAGGTAAAATTTTGAAAAAAGGGGGGTGTTTAAATGTTCCAAAATGGTAAAAAAAAAGTCCCCCACCCGTTTTCCAATGGCTAGAAATTCAAAAAAAAAACAAAAAAAATGAAAATAGCTATGGCACTGGCGCCAGCCTAGGTACCGTTAGCGTGAGGATCGTGTCGGCTGGTTGGACGACACAAGCTTAACAGCCATGCGTACCTCCTCCTCTTAATGTTTTGGGGGCATACTTTATGAACACTGGTATCTTGGCAGGGCAACCTTTGACAGATTATGGTTGAAGCTAAGTAAATATATATGGCTTTGCCTTTGTATTTGCATACCAATAATAATTTTAGATGACTTAGAATGAGTTGTTAAATGAGTACATCAAAGAAAAAAAAGTCTATTTGGTAATGATGATAAGTGTATGCGTTTTCATATTTTACAGACATAATTTACCGATACAGGTATCTTGGTGAGGCAACCTCACCCAGATTAGGATTGCAGCCATGGCTAGTATTTGGTTTGGGCTTTTACATTTGCGGATCTGAGCCATATGTATGTCTATGGACATGTCTAATTAGCCGTGTGTATATGCGCATATATGTATGTGAAATAATTGATATGTAAAATTTGACTCTTAAAAACAAGTCGGGTTGAAACGGCGCCATTTGAGTCGCCTAATGTAGTCTTCTATAATTAATGGTATTGATGAAATATGAGTTTCTTTGTGTTTGATGAATATGTTTTGGTAATCTTGGCAAGGACACCGGACATGCGTTATGGTTGCAGCCGTGTAAGGAAATAATGCTAAGCATCTGCGTTTGTATATTTCATGGGCATGATACGACGACATCGGTGTCTTGACAGGGCAGCCTTACCCAGATTACGGTTGAAGCCATGGCCAATATTCTATTTTGTTTTTACATTTGCAGAGACGAGCCTTACGTGTGTCCATGAACCAACATAGTTGGAAGTGTATGTAGTGCGTACCAGTTTCTTTGTACACATATGTCGTATGCTCCATATTAGTACCATGTATCTTTTTTTTTGTTCAATATTCGGATCTGAATAAAGATACATGGTACTAATGTAGATCGTGTGACGTCCATCTTTTTTTGTGTCGAATACTGATTAATGATGCGTTTGGAGTAGGGTACGTGGTAGTTCTTATTTGTTTCAAAGGCAACATATTTTTCTATCATATATGTATAAGAGAGTAAGTAGGGAAATGATGATTATTTTATGCATTTAGTTTTTCCAAAGTGTTATTTACCGACACCTGTCTCTTGGCAGGGAAGCCATTCCCGGGTTGTGGTGTTTGGTACCACTTTTTTGTCTGCAGATTTAAGCCTCGGTTTAGCATACTTTAACGACAAACTATACATCTTTTTCTATCAGTGTAGAACTACTGCAATGGTGAGTATAAGGTTATGAAAAAAGATACACGGTACAAATGTGGTTCGTCTGCCATCCATCCCTTTTCTGGGTCGTATATTGATCAATGTTAAGTTCGTTCAGAGCTAGAAAATTTAGCAAGCTTAGCTGAGAAATGTCATTCGTGATTTTTTGTGATGATTTGTACCGAGTATATAGTGCATTCTAGAAGATTCGGGTGAGTTTATGTGTGGGTGTGTGGATCAGTGTTGCTACATGCTATTTCATTTGGATTATGGTATATGGTGGTTCTTATTTGTGTGTGTTAATACAAATATTCGTGTAAAAACGATATTAATATTTAATAATCTTTATATTTTGATAATAAAAAATATAATGTCATACTACGTAAAAGTTTACGTAAACAAGTTTTTTAGTCGTAAGTTTACATACCAACGTCAAATCACTTAAGGTATGAATATGATATTACAAAGCATAGTTAATGATCAAAGAAAATATTTTGTCTTGCATACTAGTTTAATCATTTGCATAAACCCATGTAAGTTGGCTTACATCCCCACTAAACAAATAATTTCCAGTAAACAATTACTTAATTAATAACTAGTTACATTAGTAAATAAGACAAAATGAGATTAACTATAAATGAAAATAATCTTTTCATATCTTTTAAAATCTAGCAAATCTTTTTGTTTTAATGTTAAAAAATATTTTCCTTCTAGAAACGTGTACTAAATCATATATTTAAGTACAATTAGAATATTTTGTAAAGATTTGTGGTAACCACTAAAAGACAAAAAAAATCAGCTAACTACCACCCCACGGATCCACCATAAAGGCAGATGGATCCACCATACCCTGGATCCGTTAATCCGTGGAGCTGGCAATTTTGAATCCGAATTTTGCACTACAAATAGGAGCCAAATGTTTTCATTTTACTCACCCTTTCCAAACCTCTTTCTCGTATATTTCGTTTCTTTCATTCTCAATCATTCTTTGATCATTATACTTGTTCTATAACCCTTTACAAGTGATCCAATTATTCCACTCTTAGTGATGAACACACATAATAGTTTTAAGCATCGAGTGTTATTAGTTTAGTTGTGTCATCACATTTGTTGTGATATTTATCCACCATCTTCTATTGTCTTGTGTAATCATAGTTGTATGATTGGTTAGTATTTTAGACCTTAAAATATATTGTGTGTTAGATTGGTTCTATCTCGAAGTAGAACTCGGTATTTAGCTTTGTACTAGAAAAAGTGTAAGCGATGTTGTACGGTTTTGTCCGCCCAAAGGGAGATTGTTGACATAGTGAAGAGAACCCTCGAGTTGGGTACTCGGGGAATTGAGTAGGGCGAAGAGGAGCTCCGTAGCCGAACCACTATAAATCATCGTGTCTTTGGTTTGATCTTTCCTCTGTTTACTTACTTATTAGTGCATTTATTTATTTACTTATAGCATCGCTATCTTATACATACTTGTATATCTCTTGAATTCACATAAGGAAATAATCTAAGTAATTATTTTAAAACGGTAAAACTATTCAACCCCCTTTTAGTTTCCACAATTGGTACTAGGAGCCAAGGTCACCCAAGATCTTTAAAGTATATTGTACCTTAAAACTTGAATCGATCTATGGATTTCGATAAATATCTAGAAGGGCAATTGATTGACCCCTTTTACTATATATAAATATAAATAAATATATAAATACATAACAAATGGAATAATATCAATGATAGTAGTATAGTATTACTAGAAGTATCGGTTTCTCACTTCGTTATCCAGAAAGTTTAAAACCGGACCCGGGTCGTTCTTCCCGACGAGGCGTGAATTTGAAAATCGAGTGTCAGTTTGAACAATACTTGAATGATCAAAGATTTGATTTGATTATCTATTTCTATAAATAAAATGCAAAAACAAGTAAAAGAAACCCTTAAACAAAAGCTAGAAAAGATTTAAACTCAAAACGAGAACGAAACGTAAATAAAAATGCGACTTAAAAACCTAGATTATCAAAATTTAATCCTAAAGTGACTTTTTTACTTTTAATTAATCCTAAATGACTAAAAAGAAAGAATAAAAAAACTAGACCAAAAACGGAGGTGTTTAAAGCTAAAAACGGGAAGAAAACGAGAACGGGGTCGAAACCCGTTCTTTAAAAAACAAAATTTTAAAATATTAACCCTACGGATGTAAATTTATTTTTCCTAGGTCCCAATTGATAAAAGAAAATTTTCTAAAAAAGATATATATTTTTTTGACTTTTATTTTATTTATTATGATTTAATTACTGTTTTAATCTAAATTAATTATAAAAAATATTAAACTAATTATAAAAATTCTGAAAAAATACTGAAAAATACTTTTGAATATTATAATCCTGAGAAAAATAAAAACTGTGAAAAAACTAAAAGAAATAAGCTGTAAATAAGCTTATAAAAGCTGCTAAGCTAAAATGAAAACAACCCTTATATATTTAATTGTGCAACACTTTACCAGATAGCCCTACTGGCGCTACTGGCATTGAGAGTGTGTGTTAAGGACGTGGGTTAGTGAAGGGGAGGTCATGGGTTCGACCCCCATGGCCTCCTCTTTTTTTAAAAACATTTTTTTAATTTCTTTTTGCAAAAACTTGAAGACAACATGAAAATAAGACTTTTTAATACTAAAAAGTTTTACTGACAACTTATAAATAAGCTGAATAAGCACTAAAAAGATAGACAGATTACTAGTGAACTTAAGGATTTAGAACTTTTAAACTACAAACTGAAATAAGCTACAACTAGGGCTAAAATAAGATAAAAGGATCTAGACTAGTCTAAATAAGCTGTTGTGAACTTAAATAAGCAATTCTAATAAGCTGGAAAAGCTAGAAATAAGCTGACAGTTTATGGTTTTTTAACTAAGGGCTAAAAGAGCTAACTACTTAGGCATTTTAAAACATAATAAGCAATTGAAAATGGAAAATAAGCTAAAGCACATAAGCTACTACCTAAATAAGCAAAATGAAGGAAAAATAAGCCAGGAAAAATAAGCTAGAAAACAAAAAGAAGCAAATAAGTTCAGGGGCTACTCACTGCATACCAACAGGCCTAAAGGCTCAAGAAGGCATGCATATACTAGCTTATAAGGAGGCTTAAAGGAAAAACTTAAAGGCCTACAAGGAAAACCTAATAAGCTGGCTAGATAAGCTATAAAAATAAACTAAGATAGGCAGGCTTAGCTAACTTAAAAGGCAATAACACTTAAACTACTAGTGGCAGTTTAGACAAGATAACTACACTATGGGATTTTTTTCCTGCTATTTTGAACCAACTAGCAGCCTATATAAACAAGCTCAGATTTGAGATATAAGCTATAACAAATTAATAATGACCTATAAACTAGTTGTAAACAAAAAATCAGGACCTATGGAAAATGTTAACAACTTAAAATTTAAGCTAGAAAAAGGGAGATTTAGACTAGAACACTGAAATGACAAGGAAAAACTTGACAGATTGGCAAAGAAACTTAGAACCACTAAGATGCAGGCCTAAAGGCTAAATGTTTATGACTAATATGCTAACAAGAAACTAACACTTAACCTATAATTTTTTTAAGATTCAACCACTTGCTGATTTACCTAACTAGAAGTGCACAATTTGAGCTTATGGTTCACAAAAGAACTTAAAACCAAATTTTACCTTAAATAATTATCTCAGCTGAATTTTACTTTATATTTAAACCTAAGCTAAGTGTCTCTAAGACCCAAAACTAATTTGACACTGATTTTGACCTATATTGAGTCTTAACCCAAACACCCCTTAAAGGGCACATTTTTTTTACCATTAAAAAGCTGTTCTAAAAGAGGAAATGTTAAAACCATATGATGATTAAGTAAAACAAGCATTAATAAGCAGAATACAATAAGAGATAAGCATTGAAATAAGCTGAATTGAAATGGGCAGATAAGCAAATTTAGACAGATTTTTAAAAACTGAAATTTTTCATTAATCAACAAAAAGACTTACAAGACTTGAATTTAAAATACAATAAATTAAAGAGACAGTAAAAATTAAGCTAAGACTTAAACTAAATTAGAAACTACTCCTTGTTTTTTTTGACTCTGTCTTTTTTCTATTTTATATAAGATGTCAAAGTCTTTGCTTTGTGTTTGTTGTGCTTGTTGTGTGAGTGCAATCCAACCTTCAATCCTAGCCCTCAATCTTGCCTTAGAGCCCAATCTCATAGATCTCAACCTTTGATTTCATTTGTCCAATAGAAAACTATAGGATTGCCACTATAGATGAGAGCCATGTGGGGGTGGGGTTTGTGAGAAGGATAGTTTTATCTGGTGGTGAAGGGTTGTCGTGGTGTTGCAGAGGGGGTGAGAGAGAAAATGAACAGGTGGCGGGAAAATGGGTTCATATGTGTTACTGGGTAAAGTTTTAGAAGTTGGCACAATTGGTCCCTCAAGGTGTTGTGTGGTTTTGCAATACACGTCCTTGTATTTTACACCTTTGGTCCCTGGAGTTAGCAGGTTGTTTGCATAGTTAGTCCCTAAAGGACTAACTATGAGAAGTATAAAAGGGAGTAATGGACTAACAGTTGTTAACATAGGGTATGGGCTTAGGGTTATATTTATTTGGGCCGGTTATAATAATAAAAAAGACTTGGGCTTTTTAGATGGATTTTAAGGTTCAATAATTATAGTGGGCTGACCCGGCCCACTAAAATTGGTACGGGTTCGTTTTTCCATGCTCTTTCTAATGCCGTATCTCGGGTTTGACTTTGACTTCGTCTTGACTTCATTAAATGCACAAACGTTGTCGAGTTGATCCAGAAATATCCGTTTTAGCTCCATTTCCAATCCTTTTGTACCTTTGGCCTCGGTTTTTCGCGCTCTATCCAATTCCGCTCTTGGTTTTGTCCGGTTTGTCTTTGATGTTGCCCTTTAGTGAACATCCGGTACCTGCACAGTACAAACACAAAAACAAGCATATATATGGCATTTTATGTGCGTTTTTGGTCGTTTAGGGTCATTGTATTGAGTAAAAGGTATGTGTAATTACACACATACCAAAATCCACCATACTAAACTATTGCGTGTACCCAAGCAATGCTATAAGTAAGCACTTAGAAAACTAAGACCCTCAATCTCCCTCGACTAATAACCTCGAAAAGTAGCTAAGTGTTCGTCAAGGGAAATGAAAGAATCATAAGTTTTGAAAAGCCCTGTTTTTACCATTTTTAAATATACACTTATTCCTACACATATTTTTGTATTTTTAATTTTTCTCATTTTTTTGTACTTTTCATATTAAGCAACTAACTAGAACGTTTGACTTTCGTTATTTTATAACTTTTAGGGTTAATAAAACAAGATGCATTTCGATCCAAGAATGCCCCAAAAAGGATAAATTCATCGTCCCTGACTTTTCACTTGCTCCAAACCAAGCTTAAAACGAAATCACTGTTAAATATAAGTTAAGATGCTAACACTACTCATATTTGTAACTTGTGAACTTTTCACTCCCGGCAATTATTATACATATTAGGTGAATGTGCCATTTTGAATTTCAACTTTGGATCAACGTTTTGCAAAATTTCTATGCTTCACGTTCTACCCGAGAATAATGAGTTTGAAGGCGAGATCATCCCATGTAGCGACTTTCGTCTCGGCACATCTCAACCTTGCGGCTAAGTGACCAGGCTTTTGACACCCCACAGAGACTAGTATCGGGACTCACGGACCTTAGGTTTCATAAACTCTCAGGTTTCTCGTATACACATAGCTTATTTAGAAACTTAAAATGAATTAGTTAAAGTTCAAAAGCATATTTAAATTTAACAAAAAGAGATCTTACATTTATTAATTCACACTTAAATATTAAACATTTATGCAATTGTAACCCTCGACTTTTAAGAAGGCTGCAACAGCGGTTGTGAGCCGGCAAGATGCATCAAACTTTTATCAGTCTCGGATTTTTATTCTTACAATGGGCTTTCTTTAGAAGGCTGTAACATCGGTTGTGAGCCAGCAAGATACAGCAAACTTTTTGTTAGAATCAAAGAAATTCAGATCCGGTGGTCTAGGTAGCTCAAAGATGGAAGTAGTTATCTTTAGAGAGAGAAAGTTAGAGAGAGAGAGATGGATGGAGAGAAAACTAGAGAAAAACACACTTAGAAGTGTGTGTCAAAATGATTTCACCAACTCCCTCTCTATGTGTGGAGAGGGTTTAAATAGTTCTTACAAAAATGCCCCATAAAACGGGCTATGGTGTGGGCTTACAGTGGGTAAAGCCCCGGCCCACACCATAAATCATACGATTACTAATAAAAACTATGAGCTATGCTAAATATAAGAAAGCATGGGGTGACCGAGTCTTTTTCTTAATCCTAACAATCTCCCCCTAAGGGAGGTCACCCCAGAAAATACAATTTGAATTTTAGCATTCTATGAGTTGTTCTTCTGACTTTAGCTCGTATACTTTGATTCTTCATTCATTGACTTCATTGTACATCTTGTAGTGGTCCTTGAGCTTTGTTCCTTAGACTTGTGTGATCTTTGAGCTTTCTTTGAGATCATCAGCCACAGTAAATCTCTTAATCATCCTTGTTGTGAAGTATTGCCTCCATGTGATGTTGTGACCTTCGGACCGGCATGCTCACACTTTTCTGGATCATGATAGCAAGCATCAGAGTAGCGGAAGCTGTGTTGTAAGTCTTTCAGCTATCATGATGTCTTTGATTAGGAATATGAAGTGTGAGCATGGGGTTGTGAATTGACATGTCTTTGTCCAGCAGCTGCTACCGTCGGGATTCCTGCAAGTATATGTTAGTAATAAACACACGAAAGTGTCTTTGTTCACTTTCGTTGAATAAGGTTGCAAGAACCACGGTTCCCCGTTTGTCAGTATAAATACTGCCTGTGATCAGGTAGAATTCCAAAGAATCTCCTTGACAGGGTTTCGCAGCTGCGCTAGCCGTTCTCAAACCGGAGCGTCTCAAAGTAGACAAAGCACGGAATGAGTGAACCAGTGGATTAAAACCCACTGATTAATGAGAAATTGATTTGAAAATCAGTCGCGTGTCACTCTGGAAAGAGTTTTGTGACACATCGAGAGTTTTATAATCTAAAGATCAATTTTCATCAGAAACACTTTTGTTTTGAAAGATATACACATTCGATGTGCTAGAAAATTCAGTTGTTGAACACATCGAAAGGTTTTTCAAAAACTACTCGTCAATTCACTTCCTGGAACAAGTTTGATTCATAAAGAATCGCACCATCGTTTCTTTCCAGTTGTCACAAGCTTGATCCTCAAGAGGATCTCACATGTCACCTACCAAGAGCTTGTTTAATGTTGGCTCTAGAAGGATTTCCATCTTCATTGTGAATACTTTCGTATCACTCGGATGTTCTGGCAATACCACGAGGATAATGCGAAGGACTCTTAAAATCTTTACTTGTTGTCACAGTGTGTGAGAAACAAGCACAATATGGATTAGTGTCCTAACGAGATTTTTGGATGATCTCATGGCTCTAGACTCAATAGTGCATTTTTGGTTTTTGGTAGTCGGAGGCTGGAGCGGACTGCCACCTTTTCAATATCATCTAGCTCGGAGTGAGAGAGACGATAGAAATGTATTGATCTCCGTGAGAAATGAAACAAGAATCCTTTGAGGGATCTTGAGTGGCTAGGGAGGGTTGTGCAGCGTATCACTGGGTCCATGATACTTGTCTTCAATGTCAGCAATCAACCATGTGATTCTGACAGCATATGTAGTGACCCGGTTTCTGCCTAATGTTTAAGGAGGGCTGCTTTCTTTTCACCCTTTATCTTAACATTTCTTTTTCATTCTTCAACCCCTTCAGTGCTTACCAAGACTTCATTACTAGTACCTTGTTGGGTTTATTCCAGTACTAGCTCTATCTCAGTCCGCACTATTCCCTTATTCTCACATAACTCCTTTTGTAATCATACCTAAGGACATCTACACTAACTAGTGGATTGTCCCTGGGTAGATCCCTCCGGCTCTGGCGGGATCGTGG
This sequence comes from Tanacetum coccineum, assembly GCA_026074375.1. NCBI lineage: Eukaryota > Viridiplantae > Streptophyta > Magnoliopsida > Asterales > Asteraceae > Tanacetum > Tanacetum coccineum. Next base: position 36,194 of record BQNB010029550.1, on the reverse strand, counting down.
GAACATGTACCTAACCATACCATCCTTATAACTCCGATAAAGTAAATACAGGGTCGGTCTTTGGGTCGGACTTTCGGTACTGTTCCATTTTGCCATAAAACCATTGAAAAATTATCATGGTACTTGTGATATAGATATCAAAGCCATTGTATCTTAGTGTTTTGATTATTTATGAAATGTCCCCCTCAAATGTGCAAACGATATTCGAGATTGTTTGCATGTGGATGGGAGGTAGATCCTAGGAGTAAAGTTAGGTAGATAGTAAGAAGAGTGAGAGAGTAGAGAAGAAAGAGAGTAGTTAGTAGAGAAGTGTAAAGAAGATAGTACTAGTAAAGTAAGTTGAGAAGAAGAAGTACTTTGCTTTTAGGTAAGATAGAGAAAGAAGAGTACTTGCTTTGATTTTTCTTGAAAGTGAGTCTCTTAATAGATCACACTTTTATCAGATTTTTAAATATTTTTAAATCACTATTCTTCTCCCCCTGATCAAAAATTGCCAAACCCTTTGAGAATTTAGGATCTCAATGATATTCTATTAAATATTCGTTAGAATATTTTAGGGAGGGAAAAATGTGGTTTTGGGATTAAATACAGCGATATTTGGTGGAAACCTAATTAAATTGCTCCCCTTCAATTAATGAGGGAATCTGTTATGTACGTCACTTATGATGAGTTTATAAAATTATTTGGAGTTTAAACGAGAAACTCCTGAAAAAATTCATTTTAATTAAACTGACACTAACATGATTACACACTACGATTGATGTACAAAATTGTATATTGAGACACGGCCTGATATATTCAAACTTTTAAAGTGGCACTAGCAGTTTTGTCCATGTTAGCAATCTGTAGTCGTCTCGATTACTCTCCAGATGGAAGTTATCTTAGCTTTCCCTGTACCAGCATTCCTTTCTTGAGAAAGAAGACACAACAAATATTCAAAGTACAAAATACTTCGAAATCATAACATCAAAGTCGCCAAAAATTAAGTCCCTGACTTGATGAGGCGTTTTAATTTTCTCCTTACAAGATAGTGATGATATAAATTGAAACACCAAGGTTAGCTAAGTCTCGCGATTTTGTCACAATTATTCCCTCTAAATAGCCGTAATTGATAATACCTAAGGTCATACTAAGTCTTGGAATGTAAATTTCTTTCCTGCAGGATAATGACTTATCTAAAGGTTATCTATTCATACTTATCGAACCTTCATGTGTACTCTTCTTTTGTATGTGTACCTCTTTTGACAATAAATTCTACTCCTTTGAAAGTAAGCTTAGAGATTAACTGATAGGGGAAATACTAATCGAGTCAGAAACATATCTTCAACTTCAAGGCTTCTAAAACTACATAATTATTTTCCGTCTATGATTCTTCAGAAAATTATTTGGATTTCACGTGGTGGCTTAATGTTGTTTTTTGTAAATCAATCAGACTTGGGTTTTCATAAATTTGACACTCAATCAACGACTACCGCTCTTTAACTAGAACACGGTTAATTGATTGAGGGGGAGAGTGGTTTTTCAAATTCATGACATCTAACAGGCATTTTTCAACACAAAAAGGTGTGGTAACTAACGGGGTTATGGATTAAGGGGGAGTTAAACTAGGAGTTGACTCAAAATGGTTCAGATATGTCAATTGAATGTTCGTTTAGGATCTTATTTGCTATGTGCTAACTGTATCCTAGGCTTAATAAATGTGAAGGACCAATTGTGTAACTTTCCCGAGTTAATCAATCCATTAGTTGCTATGTGTCCCTAAATGTTAAAGAAATATGAAAAGTAAGGGACCATTTGTGTAATTTACATTACATAATTAGAAATAAGAAGGAGAGGGACCAAGTATGTCAAAAGATGAAAGATATAACCTAGGTATAAATAGTAGTGTTGCGTTTTGACTTGGTCAAAATCCAAAAATCTAGTCAACCTGTTTCAACTATTCTCTCTCAAGCTCTCGATTGCGTTTTGATTAAGCTGTAAATTCAAGTGTGACCCTCGTGTGATAACCTCATCAAGTAACTGGTTAGTGTTTGGTTTTGTGTTTTAATCACTGGATTTACATTTCCTTATGTGTTAAATGCATTGCTAATGCCTGAATTGATTCCCCGCCTCCTCCATTAGTGTTCTTATGATTTTCGAGTAGTGGTTGCCCTTTCAGGATAATTGATACTCGTTAATAATTAGGTTCTTGTTTGCATTCATGTTGCGAGTTGATAATTAATGCTTGACTGCGTTTTTGAGTTTACGTTCTTGTTGCGTTTTAGGGTTTAGGGCTAAATTCATGTTGCGTTTTGTGGCTAAATTCATGTTGCGTTTTGAGAATTAGTTCTTGGTTGCGTTTTTGTGGTTAAATTAATGTTGCGTTTTGAGAATTAGTTCTTAGTTGCGTTTTCGTGGTTAAATTCATGTTGCGTTTTGATAAATATTTCTTGATTGCGTTTTGATATGAAAGTGGTTATGGTTGCGTTTTCAGATAGAATTCATGTTGCGTTTTGGACTCTTACTCTAGATTGCGTTTTGATTATATGATACAAAACAGGTTCAAAACGCAACTCGTTGCGTTTTGATTTGAAGAAATTTTTAATATTAAAATATTGAACCCCTTATTTCGAAATTTTCTAAAATGATTGCGTTTTGACTTGTTTTGAATATTATAATCATTGCGTGTTGATGGTTGCGTTTTGATGATAGCTGCGTTTTGAGTGTTGCGTTTTGACTTAGTTGCGTTTTGATTTTTGACTTAGTTGCGTTTTGATTATGTCTGCGTTTTGATTATAACTGCGTTTTGACTCATTGCGTTTTGAGTATGTATTATTCAAATATCATTGCGTTTTGGTCTTGAAGTTGTTGAAGATTGTTGTTTGATTAGAGTGTCTTATCCATTGCTTGTATCCTAAATCTATCACACATGCAACACAGCAAAACAAGGTCTGGTCACTGGCTGTGAGATACATCAGGCATCCAATCATACCTCGCTTTTGCCTTGGTCAAGGGCATTCGGTCAGGATCTGTATTAGGGTTGCTATATAAGTGTGTGCTATCTGACGAATCAAGAATCATAGAAGAAAAATTATTTGGTTAAAAAGAAGACTTCTCTTCTTTATCAAGAAATAATGCACTGAAGCGTACATTAAATCGGAGTTGCATGGATATAAAGTAATCCATGCCCGGGAGAACTTAATCACCCGTTGTTAGGAACAGCCGTCTTTTTGGCGACGTGCTTTCCTCATTTTGAAGACCGGGTTGCAGTCTGAAATAACTGCAAACCATTTAGACATGTTTTGAAAAACTGTTTGAACTTCTGCTCGAACTTCATTTAAAGACCCGTGTCATTATTGAATGACATTTCTAGATCCGTAAATGTTATCGATTTTCAGAAGACATGTCTTGAAAAATATTTTTGGTATTTTCAATTTTCTGATTTTTATGGTTTTTGTAGGTTTTATATTTTTGTATTTTCTTTTCTTGGTTTTATGAAAAGTTTTATGAAAATGGAAAATCTTGTGGACCTGAATACCGAAATGAAGATGTCATTCAGTTCGTTGTAGAAGTCTGTAGTCAACAACTCTTAAGCTTCCACCACCCAAGCTTTCGAGGCACCTGAATATTCGACTTATTTTGAGCATCCTCATCTTGAAGCTTTGATATCTTCCCCTCTAACAAGTACATACTGATTAAGACCAAGCACTTTCACGGAGCTTCCAATGCTGATGATGTCTTCAGTGGCCTTTGATCAACTTGAAGGCACAACTTTCTTCATACACTTCTGGTCATCTCGAAGTTTCTGAATAAGTTGCAAGTCTTGAAAAACTTCATTTTCCTGCACTTCTGGTCATGTCGAAGTTTTCTAGAATCTGCTTTTCATTTGACTTCAAGTCTGCACTCCACTAAGAATCATCTTTGTAGTACCTTGTAGGAGAAATACTGTGCTAGGCACGAACTGAGTAACCCATACACTTCTGGTTAAGGAGAAGCTTCTGAATTAGCTTCCCCCTAATTCATGCCACTTATTCTTTATTTAAAAACTTTCATAGCTTCCCCCCAAACGATCAATCATCTCTTGAGCAGTTTCACAGCTTTCTTTCAAGCTTAGAATAATTAAGTGCACAACGGAATAAGTAGCACACCACATCAAATATTGCTGCTCCTTTTAAGAATAAGCATATTGATTATCAGTTCAGGGGTATATTCAAATGGATCAGCAACGAATCCTCTCACGCTTAAATAATTCTTCTCATTTTTCTTCCCGCTAAAAGCTGAAGTAATGCATACCAAAAGTATCAGGAAAAACTCTTCCCCCATGTAGCTGAAGAGATGCCACCAGTCTCATTATCTGAAGCCCAAGCACCCGAAGTACACACTCTATCCCATTAATGAAGTCGAAATTGTAGCATCAAAATAACAAGTTGAAGCACTAATCATCTCTGCGGACTAACCTCCGGCATATTCTATAAAGCCCGATCAAGTGAACTTGTTGTGCGTCCTTGATGAATACATTTCTCCCTTCAGGAAAGTGCAGATATGAATTGCTACACCAAAGTCAATTAAGTCCCGAGTGTACGCAATTTCTCCCTCTCTTTTATCATTAGAGAAACTGTTTCTTACATCTCTTCCCCCACGTAGTTGGAATAATACACCAAAAGCCACACGTTGCAACACTGATTTTCTCTGCGGTTATGACTTTCGTCTTCCCGGAATGACCTTAAACAAGGATAAGGTATGAAGTTCGTCACGTGTACCCGTTGAGCATTCAGATGTATTTCTCCTTCCCCCTTGATGGTTTTGATACCTCAGAACCAGCAACACATTGTACACACATATACTTGAAATCTTGTGAGAAGAATAATATTAACCCAAATGAATCCTGTGAGAATCAACTGCTGATCAAATCTCTACTCATTAACTCTCTCTGACTATCTTTACCACCCTTTATGTCGGCTATTTGAAGTGACCACTGATGGAGTAAACCCGATATACCAAACTTGAAATTGAAGTAGAATTTCCCGTTCTTGTGACTTAAGCTTGCACTAATGTAGGAAGAACGGTGTAGAGAATTTGTGCTCCAAGCAAATCTCTAAGTACTCTATACCCCTCCAAAGTATGAGACATTCATCACCTCTTGCGATTATCCACATCGTCTTCTGCGTGTGACACTGAGTACTACAACGTAACTCCTTTAAGTGATAGTTATCCAGGTCTTCAACCATCCACCCCGACTTCTGGAAACTAGATAAACCAAGTCTTCAACTTAAATCTTAAGCACGAGCAAGTTATCATTGAAATCATGCATCCAACCAACCCCGACTTCAAGATAAAATAAGAACACGCCTTCGTGAAATTGAACTTCAAACTCAAATAAGTGATACCTGATCGACTCCGTAGTCACTTAGAAAATTTAATACTAAGTCTAGCCATTAAAATTTTAAGCTCCATGATTCCTTTTTTTTAAATATTGATCCCGGTCTCGTCTCATAAAACATGTCACTTTGTCACTAAAAACTCCATATATACCCATTAACCATTAACTTGCACCAAAAATTTGTCATTGTCAAATTTGAGCCACCATATGAATATTAGACAAATTTTTTGTATAACAAGTTGCTACAACTTTTGTCTTTCATATCAGTAAACAAACTTTCATACGGCCAAGTCTTACAATACCTGGCCCAATAGCATCATATAGCTCTCGTCCAGTCCATAATGAAAGTCTGCTCCAAACATATTATGGTCCAACACCATCACCAAATCACATGGCCTATGTTTTACAAGCGTAGCCCAACACATATAGCAATCTAACCGGCCCATTACTCATACTCTTTGTTATGGCCCTATTTGTTTTTAAGAAAGCCCAGCTGCCAACATACTACAATTCGATCCATTTATAATTTAGGATATAAGGTGAGAAATCCTTATTTATTCTCACAAAATCCCTAAACCTAATGTCAAAAGCATGCAGTCTCCTTATCACTCCAAACACAAAAACAACTTTCCCAATATTTATTCCAAAATGCAGTCACTAACATCTACTATCATCTCTTCCATCTTTTGACGGTAAACCAAACCCTAATCCCCTTAAAACACCACCTCCCATCGTCCATTCTCTCCAAAAAAAACATTCGGTGCACCAAAAAGAAATCCACTTCACCGATTATTATTCCTCAAATACATAGATCACTCACCATTTCTTTCAATCCATGTCACAGCGAAACCACAAATAATAAACCTAATAAAGTCATCCCTGATTTGATTGATTTTCTTGAACCAGTCAACAAGCAAGAAGATTAAATCCGTGTTGTATAAGTGAAAAAGATGACAGCTTCAAGATCTTGATAAGAAAGGTCTCGGGTAGGTGTTTATTTTTGCTTTTCTATGTCAATCGAAACAAAGATCTGAATATGAACACTCTTGATCTTATTCATTCTTGAATATGTTTCGTAGATATAACAAGAAGCCTTGGTTCATATGGATCGATGATGATATACTCTTGTTATGTGTCGTTAAAAACGATACTTGCATAATTAAAATAGTAATTTAAGATCTTTTAATTATTTACATTTCGAGTATTGATGCGAGTGTGGATGGAGATGGAGATGGAGATAGGATGGGTGGAGTTATGATTGTGACGATGATGTTGTGGCTGTTGTAATATTGATGTGGTTATAGTGGTTTGACATTTGAATCTGTTGTCATCTCTTTTTCATTTCTGTCTTGCGTTTTGGTTGTGACTCTTTGAGTGATGACCGGGTCAACTCGGTAAGAATCGAGTTGACTCGGTTCGGGTCTTGTGTATATAACAAAACGCAACAAATCATCAAAACGCAGCCACCCCCTTTATTTTCTTCGAGTCAAAACGCAACAAAAACCAAAACGCAATGGTCAACTAGACAAAACGCAATGGCTTGAAAATTTTTTGGCAGCATTTCTTTTCACAAAAATCATAAAAATGTCTTCAAAACGTAATCAAATCTATCAAAACGAAATGGTCAAAACGCAGTTGACCACACCAAAACGCAGTTGACTTTCTCCTTAAAATTCGGATCTGGTTTTGTCTTTTTCTCTTGCATCAAAACGCAACTAAGAAAAACATAAACTCATATCTGTTCTTGACATTTAAGCACCAAGAAAAAGTAACAGATTTGTTTATGTGAGACATAAGATATAGCCACAACAATAAACAACTTTTTCATAAGAAAAAGCACACAAAAAATTAACAGTATACCATATTTGAATGAACAGTAGCCGTTACACTATGGGTGAACAATAATGAACAGTGTCATGAACAGTGAACGAATAGTGTCATGAATAGTGAACGAACAGTGTCATGAATAGTAACCATGAACAATAACAACAAACAATGAAAAAAAATGATAGATTTGGGATATGAGACCAACCAGATCATAAACAAAGTAAAACCAACCCAAGAGTGTAACCATGGCTCTTGATACCAATTGTTAGACTCAAAGAAATTCAGATCTGTTGGTCTAGGTAGCTCAAAGATGGAAGTAGTCATCTTTAGAGAGAGAAATTTAGAGAGAGAGAGATGGATGAAGAGAAAACTAGAGAAAAACACACTTAGAAGTGTGTGTCAAATGATTTCACCAACACCCTCTCCATGTGTGCTTAGACAAATCTCAGTGAAGAAGCTTAGACAAATCTCAGTGAAGAAGCTTAGATAAATCTCAGTGAAGAAGCTTAGACAAATCTTAGTGAAGAAGCTTAGACAAATCTCAGTGAAGAAGCTTAGACAAATCTCAATAGACAAAACGCAGGAGATAAAACACAAGAGACAAAACGCAAGAGACAAAACGCAGGAGACAAAACGCAAGAGACAAAACGCAGGAGACAAAACGCAAGAGACAAAAAGCAAGAGACAAAACGCAGGAGACAAAATGCAAGAGACAAAACGCAACCAAGAAATAAAATGGACAGAGTCTCCCCGGGCAAAGCACGATAGGTCTCAACTAGGCAAATCGCAGAGAACCAAAACGCAGGAAGAAAAACGCAACTCCTAATAAGACAGAACGCAGTTACTGTTGTCTCCTTTACCTTAAAAGACAACAGCAGTGTACTTTTTCTGACTAACGCAACCATAGAATATGCCAGTGAGAACATAATGCAGTCAGAATAATAAGAACTTTTTTACTAAAAATCACCCTTTGAACGTTTTTGCTTGGTTTCTTTTGCACAACTTGATCCTAGAAGGCTATAACAACAATAAAAACACCAACTTTAACACCACAAACATGAGAATCAAAGAGTGTCAAGAATAAGACCATAAACCTTCTAAAACCAAACTTTTGATCTAAATATAACCAGAATAACGCCACGCACAATCTAGCTAATCATTTCCCATGTGCTCTGCATACAATTGTAGGTTCCTTGATTTCACACAACATGAACTAGAGAGAGAAAGTTAGAGAGAGATATGGGTTGGGAGAAAACTAGAGAAAAACACACTATATTTGTGGTGTAAAAATGACTTCAACCAAACCAACCTCTCCATGTGTGGATGGAGAGGTTTAAATATGTCTTTACAAATGCCCATAAAACAGGGGCTTTGTATGGGTTACATTGGGTAAAAGACCGACCCAAACCATAAATCATACGATTCTGACAAAAACGTGCTGTGCTAACATGAAATACTGGGGTGATCGAGTCTTTTTCTTAAACCTAACATGTTGAAAATAAGGTTTGAAACCTTGGAAAACGTTGTATAAGCGTACGGGTCATGTCGAAATTTCGTAAAAAGTTGATAATTAAATTTTTTTCTAAAAACATGATTTTTGATTTTTAAATAATAAAATATTATTTAATTATTTTATTTATTTAATAAATTCACTAAAAAAGAAAAATATAATTTTTCTTGAAACTTCTCTAATGTGTTTATTATGAGTAAACGTTTTATTTTCAACCGTATTATGATTGTTTTGAAGTGACTAAGGTTTACCGAATGGACTTGTCGAGATATATTTATAATTATTAATTATAAATATTTATTTATATTACTTATCTATTTTCTCTAAATAGTATAAGTATGGATCATCGGGGAATGAGATTGATATGATTGTGGAAATATGTAGTCAACCATCACACCACTAAATTGTTTTGGGTAATTGTACAACGCGTCTAAACTTTATGCATCAAACGTGAAGATTGTTTTAGAATTGGATGATTAAATTGGGACATTAACTGGACTAGGTCGTGTGCAGGCGTCGTTGCATTTTCTTGTGTGATTGAGATTTGGTTGCTAAAGACTTGCTTGAGGTGAGTTCTCGTAGCCCCACTTTTTACTGTTTTTCCGTTGGGGGAAAATGATACTCAAATGTGTTTTGAAATGTTTTGAATTTATTCTGTATGAAATGTGGTTTGTTTTTTTGGACAGATATGTGCTTATGACTGCTATGTGATTATTATGTGTTGTATGATTGTTTGGAGCGGATGGGTAGCCCTACCAGTATTTATGTAATTATTCGAGCGGATAGTAACGCTCTCACCCTGGTTTGTATGTGGTCCTTCCTTAAATTTTAGTGCTCAGCTGGTAGGCCTTTAGCGTGCGTAAGTGACATTATGGTTTATTGATTGAGCAGTTATGCTAGGGTTGTCTGAATATATTCACTGTCATATAACCACTATTGTCCATGTTGACAATATTGCACACACAACCTTTTAGGTTTAAGGTCAAACCTACGAGCTCGCTAACATTATTGTTGACATTTTCGAGTATCATTTTCAGGTGAAGTGAAAGAAGAATAGTTTGGTGATTGTGATAGAAGACTTAGAAGTGTCCCAAGTGGATTTTCATGTAAAGTCTTGCTTGCTTGTTGTGTGATTCTAGTATTTGGATGTTTTGGATCATGGACCCCTGTGAGGGCATTTGAATAATTGTAAGAGATTGTGGATTTTAGTTGCGATTTGGGACGTCACTCGAGTTTGTTCGAGGTTGATGGTCTTCATAGCACTTAGAGTTTATGCAATGTAGTTTTCTCTACTTTGTATCTTGTGTTATGATTGATCATTATGTTGCATTCCTAATTTTCCGCCATTGTCGTGGTGTGACAGCAAGAGTCACAAGATCCGGTTATTCAGGATACTAATCCTTCTGCACCTAATGATTTATTGGTGCTATCTTTGGTTGACCAAATGACTGATCACGTAGCTCATCTAGATAAGGAAAATCAGACAAATAAAATGGTAAATGAATCATTAACCACTGAGCTTGAGAGATACAAAGAACGAATCACCATTTTTGAACAAAGACTTAATGTAGATTTGAATAAAAGGGAAAAATTAATAGATTCTCAAATGGATTATTTAATTCGGGATAGAAATGCAAAGCTTGCGGCTTTTTAGCAGGAGATCGATACACTTAAAGAAACTCTTTCTAATAATGTCAAAGAAAATGAGTATTTATCAAAAAAATAACTGTTTTTAAAACAGAATCTAAAGAAAAAGAGTCTAAATACATTGATAAAGAAATTGTTTTGGAAAAACAAAATAAAGAACTAAAGAATATTATTTGTAAGATGTATTGATTTACACAAGCAATGCATATGCTAACGAAACCACAAGTTTTTTACGACGACACTCACAAACAAGCTCTTGGTTATCAAAATCCATTCCATTTTAAAAAATCTCAGCGGATTCAACCAACTTTATATGATAGAGTGTTATTGCTAAAGAACATGATGTGGTTTCTGTGTTTGATGATGAAGAGACATTGATTTTAGAAAAAGAGAGTCGATCAAAGATGCTTGATAAACAAAATGATCCAATTTCAATTGAAAAGAAAATTAAAATTTCTCCAATTGATTATTCAAAGTTGAATAAGATAAAAGAAGATTTTGGTAAACGTTTTGTCACTATAAAAGAATTCTCTGCAGAACAAGCTTTCTGGTTAAAACATTCATCCTTTTTTGAAACACCCATTATGTCACATACACCTGTTAGAATTGAAGCTCCTAGTAAACTTCCTAAGGTAAGTTTGGTAAATGAAAGTCTTAAAATGCTAAAATATCAACTGGCTAATTTTGACAATGTTGTGAAAAAGAGAACCACATCCGATGCTATTACTGCTGGTGCATGGGATTTTGAACATACCAAAGCGTGTTTTGTAACTGAAATAATTCTATTTTTAAATGTTTTAAAGGACACATTGTTTGATAAAACTCTTTTAGATGAAATTACTGAAGTTCAAACTGTTTTTAACCAAATGGAAGCGGCTATTGATCAGTGTTCTGTAGAAACGCTTTTGAAATTCAAATCAAACAGCTAAGCATTGATAATGATCAACTCCTGAAACAAATCATGTCTCAAGAAATTATGCACATTGCTGTGAATTCTGTGGATATTCTTGATGTGAAAAAGTCATGTGTGAATGAATGCAATAAGTGTCTGGAACTTAACACTGAGCTTCTAAAAAAAGATTTTATTGAAAAAGATGTTTACGATAAACTTTTGAAAAGTTATTCAACACTCGAAAAGAATTGCATTTCTTTGGAAGTAACGACTCAGCTCATTCAAGAAGTTTTTCCAAAGGACAATTTTTGTGAAAACTAAAATGCTCCTACATTTAATAAATTATTTAAATTAAATGAATTAAAAGCTCAGTCACAAGAAAATGACACGGTCATAAGAAAGTTAAAGGATAGGATTAAATCGTTGAGTTGAAAAGATAGTGTGGAAAATGTAAAGAAAGACATTGCTAAGATTGAAACAATCAACATTAAGCTGGAGCATAGTGTGGCAAAATTACTTTAGAAAATGAAAATTTGAGAAAAGAACGAGAGCATTTGAAATCAATTTACAAAGACCAATTTGACTCAATTAGAAAGACACGTGTTCAATCAAAAGAACATTGTGACTCTTTAATTGTTCAAATTAATGCAAAGTCTGTTGAAAATTTGGATTTAAATGCTCAACTTCAAGAAAAGGTTTTTGCTATTGCAGCAATGAAAAATGAAATAAGGAAACTTAAAGGGAAAAATGTTATCGATACTGCGATTTCAAAACCTAATGCCACTATTGCTCCAGGAATGTTCAAGCTAGACATCGAACCTATTTCTCATAGACTTCAGAACAATAGGGATGCCTATGAGGTTTATATTGAAAAGACTATAGAATATACTGACATTCTTCGTGGATTTGTAGAACGCGCTAGAACACAGAATCCTAGTGAACCTCTATTAGACTTTGCTTGCATGTTTACAAAATACGTTCATGAATTGTTAGTCTATGTCTCTCAAACATGCCCTAATTTACCAACACCTAGTGAGAAGTTAGTTGCCGTCACACCGATGAACAAGGACAAAAGAGTTAGATTTGCTGAACGTGTCACATCTTCAAGCAATATTCCCAAGCAGACTGATTCTTTTAAAACCAAAGATTCTAACAAGCCTTTATTAACTTCTAAAGGAGTAAAACCTACTACTAGTGCTAGTGGATCAAAGCCTTCAGGCAATACAAATAACAATAGGATCACGCGACCACCAAGTAGCAATCAAAAGAATAAAGTAGAAGACCACTTAATGAAAGTTAAATTTAGTTTAAATAAGATGAATTATGTTTCTGAACCTATCAGTAATGCACTTGTTAAGTATTATGTGAGAAATGCTAAGTTTGAATCTATTTGTGCTATCTAGAACAAATGTTTGTTTGATGCTAATCATGATATGTGTATTATTAATTATGTGAATGATGTGAATATGCGTTTGAAATGTAAATCTAAAAGAAATAAGATGAGAAAAGTATGGAAACCTACGGGTAACATGTTCACTGAAATTAGGTATAGTTAGAAACCTACAGGTAGGAACTTCACTATAATTGGAAATAGGTGCCCTTTAACTTGGATTACCTAGAATAGAATAGTACCTCCTAAGGAAACCACTATTGCTCCAGTAGCAACACCAACCTCAGGAATCTTAGTTTACAGCAGGAGACCATGTAGGATATTGGATATCATAACACAATGGAAGATTATGTGAAGGATATATAATAACATACTTAATGAGGGAAAGAGAGGTATTTCTAGAGAGAGAGTGGTTGGATGAACACTTTAGAGAAAGAAAGTAAACATGAAAGAAAAATGCAATAATATGTAAAATAAACAACCAACACCCTTTCCATAGCATGGAAAAGGTATTTATACTTCCTAAGTATGACATGTGGGCTTGAGGCTCATGGGCTTTCCATAGACCTTGGGCTAACAAGCCTACTTAAGTTCCAAAAATAACTAAACGAGCTATCTAATGATATCTATGGAAGTGACCGACACTTTCATGTTCCTAATAATCTCCCCCTAAGGGAGGTCATTTCATTTTACAAAAGGTTAAACCTAACATACTATGAAGGTCTTCGTTCTTGTGCTCGCATAATTCTTTTTCTTTACATTATCTTGTGAATATTGCGTAGTGATCATTGAACTTAGGCTTGAGCTTGTTCCTTTGACTTGTATGTAACTATGTGATCTTGAGCATCTTGAGATCATCAACCAAGCATAATCTCTTTGCTCCATCTTGTAAACTTTGCCATCTTGTGAACTTATGACTTTTAGACCGACATTCTCATACCTTTCTTGATTTGTCAACTTAAAAGCTTTAATATTGCATCTTTCTTGAAGTTCTTTAACTTTAACACTTCATCACTTCAAGAAGGACGTACGTATCAGAGTAGAAGAAGTCTTGAAACATGTACTTGAGCTTTCATGATGTTTTTATATTTGTCGGTCGGGTATGAGCATGTTATGAATCTTTGAGACTGCTGGAATCAGGTACCTTCACCTCCATCTTTAAGTATCATGCATTAAAACAGTTAGCAATAAAGCAGGGGGACGAATATGGCTTTGTCATTCGCCCATGTTTGGTTAGAGTAACCTCGAATTTGTAAGGATCAAGCTGTGATCAAGTAGCTTCAATTTAAGAAGAATCTCCTTGATAGGATTTCTAGCTGAAGTATCGAATCTTTCTAACACATATGTATTAGATTTATCAAACTCAGCATGTTCTCATTACCAAAACGTCTCAAAGCAGACAACATGTTAAGAGTGAACCAGCGAGTTATTATCTCACCGATTGAAATAAAAATTAATTTGAAAAATTAATCGACGTGCCACTTGCTAAAGTGGTTTTGTGACAACATCGAGAGTGTTAATCATTTCAAAAGTTCATCATCAATCGTCAATTCATATACTCGAACAAGTTTGATTCATTAAAAATCGCACCATTATTTCTTTCCAGTTGTCACAAGTTTGATTCATACAGAATCGCACAAGTCACCTACCATGAGCTTGTTTGATGTTGGCTCAAGCAGGATTTCCATCTTCAATGTGATTACTTTAGTATCACTTTGATGTTCAGGCAAAATCACAAGGATAATGCGTAGGACTCTTTATATATTTCTCGTTATTCACATTGTGTGAGATAGCAAGCATAATTTTGACAAGTGTCCTAATCAGATTTATTAATAAGATTTATAGATGATCTCTTTTGGCTCTAGACTCAATAGTGCACTTTGGTTTTAGTGTTCGGAGGCTGGAGCAGATTGCCACCTTTTCAATACCAACTAACTCGTAGTGAGAAAGTTGATAGAAATGCATGTAATCTCTGTGAGAAATGAAATAGAAATCTTTTGAGAGATTCTGAATGGCTAGGGAGGGTTGGACATTTCATCACTGGGTCCATGATGTCATTCTTCAATGTCAACAATCATCTTTGTGATTCTTGATAGCAGATGTATTGACCCGGTTTCTGTCTAAGTGTAAGGAGGGCTTCTTTCTTTTCACCCTTTATCTTAACTTTTCTTTTTAATTCTTCAACCCCTTTAGCGCTTACCGAGACTTCATAACTAGTACCTTGTTGGGTTTGTTCCAGTACTAGCTCTATCTCAGTTGACACTTTTCCCTTATTCTCACTTTTACTCCATTTTTCATACCTAAGGACTACTACACTATCTAGTGGAATATCCCTGGGTAGATCCCTCTGGTTCTGGCTAGATCATGGGAATGAATACCTAAACTTAACCACCTTATAACTCCAATACAGTAAATTAAATGGTCGGTCTTTGGTACTTCCACATTTATGCCAACACGTAACCATTTGCTCCCCTTTTATATGTGCATTGATTAATCGAAAAAGTTTAGCACATATATAGGATAACGAACACTTGATATCTTAAAATCACATTTTTTAATCATATATTTTAATCACATCTTCTCCGTTTATCAAAAATGTCAAATCTCTTGATATTTTGGATATCAATTGATTCAAATATTGTGACAACCGTTAATTTTCAGAACTTTAAATAACTATGTTACCCTTTTACTTTTCGAGTTTGACTTGACTTTTGACCGTTTGACCTTTTATCGTTATATAAAAAAAACAAAAAAAAACAATTACCGCATAACTAAAATTTTTTCAAGACTTATTTTAATAATAAATCATAATTTCTACTACATAATTTTCATTTATAAAATTTTTATCTTTTTTTTAATTCATCTGGGTTGAAAACGAGAACAACGCGGACCGACCCGATAATAATTAATTATAATTTAATTATCAAATTTATTTGATAAAAAAAATAATATTTAAAGAATTATTTTAAATAATATTTCAAATACGTTTGTTAAAAACGTGAATATTTAAATATTTTTTTTATTTTACGGACAAAAGTTACCCGTGAGACCCAATGGTTACCAAATGAATAATAAACATTTTAAATGAACATTACAAAATATTTATGAAATATGGTCGAATAAATATTCATTTTTATAGGAAAAATGATTTGGAAAACAATGGCGCAAGTTTCGTGGGTTAAATCATTCGTTAACTCACCCAAATGAGCCCCGAACCAATATTCTACAAATATATCCCAAAATATTACAATTTCAGTCCCTGGGAAAATATTTCTAAAACCTACCCTAGACTATTATACACTTTTCATTTAATTTTAAAACTTATATATATATATATATAAAATTCTAACAAAATTTTTTCATTTATAACAAATTTTAAACACACACAACCCTAAATTGAAGATCTTCCACAACCACACGCATGTTGGATAGACAACGCTTCTTGTAAAACATTCAAATGAGAGCATTAAAACTAGGCGTTCTTCAAAACATAGAGATTGTTCCAAAGTTGCCTTGAACAAGAAGAAGCAACAATGTCTCTATGTCTTGGGTACGAGTGCGGCGGAGTGGGCCGATGGATTGAAGGGGCAATGCGTGCCGGGGTAGTGCATTTGGAATTTTATGGGTCGGTTCGCTGTCAATGGAGAGGGAGGCGTAGTGCTTGTTCTCTCTCATATCGATACGAGGCACGAACGATATATAGGGAGTAGACATTCACTGTATATCTATTGTCTAATAGTCTAATAAATCTCCACTTACGTATGATTCGTTACTATATATGCGCATAATTACACCATAGCTGATCTAGCGGATTATGAACAGCTAACTGATGTCTACGAATTTAGAGATAGAACATCATCAAGCACTACTTCCTTCAGTTCTCTAAGGCTACAGTCTGTCGAGGACTGCCTCGTAGACAACTTACGGACTTCAGGAGCGAAGTACACGAGATGCACACGCACATGTGAGACTTATCCACGGGAGGCAGAGTTCATGGTCTCACATTAGATCTCGAAAAAAGCTCACATCCTGATGTACTAGTCTGACCTCCCTCACAGAGTTTGTAGTTTAGAGTATTAATCCTTTTATTGCTACCTCTCTCGCGATGAACCGATTTGACTAAGACAGCCTATTATTCTGTCATCCATGCGTCGCTAGTGAGATCGATGTCTTCATGGGTTAGAGTTCGGTCGGGATTACGCAATGAACTATCATACTCTGCGACTCCACCTCACGTTATAGCATATACTCAAACATATGATCAGAGTCTAGTATTCTGACTAGTTGATTCGACATACATATAGCTATGACTACGGTACTGAACGTACCTCGGGATTCACGGGTATAGGGCTAACGAGTGTTAGCTGGGATTTCAGATATCTCGGTGGATTATGAGCTGAGTACAGTTGAGCTAGAAGGTTCACTTTGCGAATCATATACAGGAATATTCAATGAGTACACCTATGTTATAGATCATCGCAACGACATTTTTATTCAACATAACTAACTCGACATTTGGCAATCCTTTCATCATACTATCATATATTTTTAGGAGGACTGGCTTATGCATATATTGACAGTTATGTATTAATAGACATTCAATCTAGTCAGCACGTGTTTCATGTCGATTCGGCAGCGAAACCGCTGAGACCACAATGATGCTACGTGTCTATAGCAGAGAGTCTCTATAGACTGATCTCATTCTAAACAGGAGATCTCGCGGCGACTGAATGTCATGAATCCATCCAGTACTAACAGACGAGTAGCAAAGTTTGAACAGGTCATGAGCCAACAGCAAATTTCCTGTTCCATCCGATCAGGGGGTGGTGTGAGGGGGAGGGGAAAGGAGTAGGAGGTTTTGCTGGTTTCTGAAACCAATCAGGATGCTGAAAGGTCCCTCATTATAGGTTGATTCATCCCTTAACCTCCTGTTTCGAACTCCCGATGTGCGAGTTCTTCCAAATCTTTGGCAGTGTTCATTGGCTCCTCTGCTTGAGCAAACTCGCCAGCAGACTTGTGATGAGATTTAGACCATTTAGTTGACTTGCCAGTTGTCTTGGAGGTCATTTCCTTTGGTGCACTGGTAGACTCTGGTTCTTTTCCAGCTCTTCTTCTTTTGGACCCTCGGTTTGATCCAGCGGAGGGTTCTTTATCCTCATCATCTCTACGTCTTTTAAATGAACATACTCTTAATAAGTTTAAGTAATAGCATGTCCACTTCGTAAGCATCAACCAGTGCTTTGTAGAGATTCCTTTGTTCATCAGATCTGTGGATTGACTTATTGCTCTCCATCTTGTCTATGAGAATCTTATTCAGCTCTAATTTAGATAAGTTGGCGGCTACAGCATGAGATGTCTTAGATTCATTGGATGAATGAGTCAGAACCTCAGCTTCGAGTTGTTCATTGACAGTCTTCTTAATTTTCGGCAAAATCTTAGAGACTTGAGCTTTAACTTGTTCATTGACTTGATTCTTGATTACTTTCTTAATGTTATCATAAGTTTTTTTATATGAGGAATCTGCATTTTTCAGCTGGCTTCATCTCTGATCTTCCGATTGGTAAATGAACAACTGTTTTGATGGCTTCATGCATTTTGTTGGCAAGGTACGCATCAAAAATGCTGGGAATTGAAGAAACTGTTGCAGCAAATTGATTCATTTGATTAAACTCTAAGAAGTTGTTTTCTAAAGTTTTTAGTCTATGGTCAAACCCGAATAAAGAGCCAAAGTTGGGAAGATCTTGCAGTGAGGAGCTTAGAACAGTTGGTGGTGTGGGAACTAGTGTTTGATGCAGATTGGTTAAGAGAGGAGTGGGAGGCGAGGAAGATTGTTGCATGATAACAGAGGTGGCTCAGCAAAAATAGTAACCGGAACATCTACTAGTGAAGTTGACTCATTAGATTGAATAAAGAGTCAATACATGTGTCTGGACTGGGGTTGAGCATGTTTGAAACAAAGCCAGATGACACAGAGGAACTCGGTTGTTAACCTTCTGGATTGACCGGAGTTATGATCACATGAGTGTCTTCTATTACTTGAGTAGTTTGAACGATAGTGCGTGGAGCATCTGTCATTTTAGTATCTCTTCCCTCTAGATTGACGTTCACGTCCCTGTATAATGCATCCACTTCTGCTTATTCATTTTTCTCTTCTTCATTCATCTTATCTCCCTCAACATTTGCATCTTGAATTTCTTCATCACTGTCTTCATCATCAGTGGATTCAACATAGGGGGTGTTTGAACCCGAGGATAAAAGCTATCTTCTTCTTTATTTTCTTCATCATGAGTGGAAAACTTGGGATGAACGAAGTCATCACCATCGTTGTCTGAATACGTGTGCTCATCATCTTGATCTTTATCATTTTGACCATCATTTTCTTGATCATCATCATCTTGATCATCAGCATCGTCACCATCATCATCATTGTCTTCATCATCTTCATTCATGCCTACTTCATCATCATCCTCTTCGTCATTGGACTTCTAAAAGATTTGCTCGTCATCAGATATAAATGTTGGTACATCAGGAACCCCTGGTTTGCTACAAGTTCCTTCATTTGTACCTGAGCCACTCGCTTGAGAGCTATGAGTTTCTATCAGACTTCTTTTTATGGCTAGCTTAATTTGTTCTTCCTTTGTTAAAGCAACCTCATATAGAACTGTTAGACCTTTAGCTTTAGATGTCTTTGCAAGTTGCTTCTTCTTTGCAGTTTTAGCCGCCTTTGCAGAAGTCTTGAGTCTTTTGCCTTTAGTTAGAGAATAAAAAATAAAAAAAAAGGGGGGGGGGAAAATAAAAAATAAAAAAAGGAATAAAAGAAGAAAAAAAGGAAAAAAAAAAAAAAAAAAAAAAAAAGGGGGGAAAAAAAAAATGAAAAAAAAAAAAAAAAGAAGTCTTTAACATGTCAATCCCAACCTGCTTCTTCTTGACACTTGCTTTAGTTTTTGGTGGTTCGGCTCCTGAAGCAATGGCATAGTATTCTTTGTAGGATTCAGAATCTTTGACGGCTTCATTCGTCAATTCATCAGGCAAAATGGCACAATACAGCTGTGTGTCCTCATGCCAAGAGACAATCTTGATCGTGGTGAACATGTAGTCATCCCTGGCAAAGTGCCAATTTACCTTGTTCCTTCTTGGAATAGATTGATCCTTAGTCATGAAGAAGTTGACGATGACTTTGGTGAAGCGAGGATAGCACATCTCATTACTCCTCTTGACATTCTTGTTCTCTACTTGATAAACAAAGTCCTCCCACAGAAGGTAGGCAGAGTCTACATTCTTCTTATGGTACATGCCCCAAAGGATTTGAGCTTGAGAAAGTCAAAGACTGTCATAACCGGTACTTTTACCACTCAGACACTTGTTGATAACCGCGGCAAATGATCTCCAGGATTGATGCAGCTTGTTGACATTGACATCGATGATCATTTTTATCTCTCCACTATGACCGAGATCTCTGAGAAATGTGAGAATTGCCTCTTCAAAGGGTAGTTCCTCGAATTGCTGATTAGGGAGTTTAGGGCATATTTGAAGCATTTCTTTGAAGTACTCAAGATTCACAATATGTTTCTTATTGTTCATCTTGAAACGAATCGAGTGATGATGAACTGTAGCAGTGGCCCAAAACTCTTGCATGTAAATTTTTGGAACATCCGTTGTGATCTTAAATGCCTTATAAAAGGGAGTGAGTTTCAAAACTTCATAAACCACTTGAAGAGTAGCTTCTTTGGAATTGAGGTCTGAGCTTAGTCGAAGATTACTTTTGCCAATCTTGAGTCGATTGGCAGGAGCGATTAAAGCGTCATCCAATGCAATTTGTTGATCTTTTGTGATGTCCATAGTTCTGCTTAAGAAAGAAGCAATACAGTTTTTATATATAACCAAGTTTATATATAACTATATAGACCTTTTATGTGAATGTTTTATGTTTCATCATGATGTGAAAATTAGGACCTTTATGACTTTTAGCACTTTAAAAGATCTATTCCTCTGAATGGCAACTTAGATAGACTTATATGCTTAAGGGATTAAGGCAACTTTTTGACAATTTAGGAATCGTGGTTTTTCTAACTAGTAGAGAATTTTGATAACCTAAGTCGTATTTAGTTAACATTGATTTAACCTTGCTTTTAAGCCTATTTTACCTCAATTAGAAAGCATAATTAACCAATTTTAATTAGCCTGCTAAGTTAAGTTTTAATTTACCTTCGAATTGGAATTTTGACCTTAAGTGTGTTTGGTCTAAATCTAATAGATTGGTTTCTTGAAGATTTTACTAGATCGGGTCCTAGATCGGTTCCTGAAACCAATCCACTAGATTGGGTCCTCAAACAAATCATCCAGATCGGTTCCCCTTTAAGGCAAAACTAGATCGGGTCCTCAACCTAAATCAACTAGTTCAGTTCCTTTTTTAAAGCAAAACTAGACCGGGTCTTCAAACAAATCAACTAGTTTGGTTTCTTGTTAAAGCAAAACTAGATCGCTCTCAATGGTTTTGATTTAGTTTTCGTTCCCAAAAGGCCTTTCGACTAGATCGGTTTCCAAAGGATCATTTAGATCGGGTCTCAATGGCTTAGATTTAGTTCGGTTCCCAAAGGGTCACGACTAGATCGGTTTCCAAAGGAATTGACTAGTTTGGTTCCTTATGCATTGATTAGTTTGGTTTCATAAGAAAACAACTAGATCGGGTCTTAGCTCAAAAAATTTACAAACATGAATTTTTTCATTTTTACTTGTTGGTTTGGCTTTCTTACAATAAGGATAACTTTTAGGCACATTTAGCAACAACATTTAAGCCACAAAATCATCAAGAACGAACAAAAAAATGAGCACTTTTGAACATGTTAGCACATACATTCAAGATACTACAACCAATGGAAGTTTTTATGGTTCGTTAACATTCACGGATGAGAATACATTCTTCTTAGCACAAAAACCACAAACTTTTTACAATATTTCATAATATCCCTAATTTTTGCACCTAAACATCGCAATAACTCATTCATATGAATCCCAAACAAAAAACTGCTTTAGATGAGAGTTCTACACACCAAGGCAGGCAAAACCCCTCATTCAATTTTAGGTTTTTATGCCGATTTGATTTTGACGAAACCTAATTAGATTTTTAGGGTTTTTTCGAGAATTCATTCCATATGAAAACATAATTCCGATTAGTTGTAACTCGTGCGGGTTGTACAGGTACAAAGATTTATTAATACCTTACGCTCGAAAATAACAAGAGATGGAGATGGAGATGATTGCGATCGAGTGATGATAAAGGAGAGTTAAAAATAAAGTTTATGTGTGTTTGTGAAGAACAGGGGACGGGGCTGGCGATGGGGTGTATTGTAAATTTATAATTTTTACATATTTAACCCCTGTAGTTTTATATATTTTCCATTTTGCATAGTTAAGTTTTATAAGGCATATACAAGTTAAGCAATTAGCACAAAAAGTCTCTAATGTTTATACTATCATACCTATACACTTAATTTTGCAAAATACTCCCTAAAGGCATAAACACATAGCATATAAGGCACACGAACGCTAAGCTCAATTATCTTCCTAACAAATTGATATTCCGCTAATTGTTTAAAACCTTTGCCACTAAAAAAGCATTATTATTAGGAAAGGAATATTTTTTGACATTTCGCCCCTCAAACAATGACCCGTTTTCTATTTAAAGATTTATAGTCGTTGTTTGAGAAGTCGAATGTCTTTGAAAAATCATTATCTGATGAAGCAATGTTATATCTTTGAAAAAAACAAACACCAAAATAAGATTTCTCTTATTTTAACACATAAGCGCACTGACACGTACATTTATGATAATATAGGAAGCACAGGTTGTGTTGCAAAGTAAACACAAGCCTTTGCATGGTCAATAAGTAGACCATGCCCGAGAAAATAAATTCTCGTTATGAGGTCAAGTTCTCTTTTTGAAATAACTCCTTTAAGAGATGATCGGGTTTCTATCATAAATAATAGCATGCATTTGGCATGTTTGAAATACATTTGGAACTTCTGCTCGAGACTTCATTTACAGCCTCGCATCATTATTGAATTATAGTTCTAAGACGGAAATGTTATCGATTTTCAGAAGACATGCCATTATTACCTCTTTTTATATTTTTCTCATTTTTTAATTTTTTCTTTGATTTTATGAATTTTATATTTTTGTATTTTGTTTTTATAGGTTAATATATATATATATATATATATATATATATATATATATATATATATATATATATATATATACATATATATATATACATATATATATATACATATAGATACCATGGATATGTGAATAGGTACCACCACAATTCATCAACTTCAATCTTCCAAGTGTTTCAGAAGTCTCGGCGTTAACTCGCATTCCCAGCTGATAGAAATTCAATTCTTTCTCTTGTAAAGGCTTTTGTGAAGATGTACGCTAGTTGATACTCCGTATTGACAAATAAAGTTCGATCACCCCATTCTCAACATGCTCCTTGATAAAGTGAAATCTGATGTCTATATGCTTCGACCTGGAATGTTGAACATTGTTGCAGCATAAGGCAATAGCGCTTTTGTTATCACAGTACATTAGAATTTTATTGAATCCAAGGCCATAGTCGGTAAGCTGTGATCTCATCCAGAGGATTTGAGCACAACAGCCAGACATAGCAATATATTCAGCTTCCGTACTGGATATCGCAACGCTTTTCTGCCTTCTTGATGACCAGCTAACAAGTCTATCTTCCAGAAACTGCATACTACCAGATGTGCTACGGCGTGTATCTTGACAACCATCATGATTCGCATTTGCAAATGGTGTTAGTGTAATTCAAACCAGTTTGACATCTGCCATAAACTTGCTCCACTCAGGAGGAAGAGTGTTCAAAAACTTGATGTTCACTTGAAATTGTTCCAGTTTCATATTATAGATGTTCATGTCATTGAGTAGCAATGAAAATCTCAAGTAGAACTCACGTAGTGTTTCCCCTTCTTATAAGAAAACTTATCGAATTCATCATAAAGCTTACACTTTCTTTCCTGTTTCGTCAATGAAGTTCCTTACATGAGAAGTTAAATTCTTGCCCAAAGTTCCTTGGCGACTTTATGATTGCTAACCAATGCATAACACTCAAGGTGGTAGTCCTTGAGAATGATTTTGTATGCCTGATATCACAATCAACTTGAATTGCTTTATAGAAGACAACTCAGAATATTTCTTTGGTCATGTCACTCCAATTTTCTTCAATTGAAGGCCGATGGTAGACCATTCACGGATTCAGAATCATTCTTTCATGTTGTCTATTCATCATATATAGCTCCATTATGCTTTTTCAAGATCATAATATCTTTTTCCAACATGGGTGGATGATGGTCAGCACCTGAAAGAATGTTGTCAGCAAACGAGTCGACATTTTGAGCAATTTGAATGTTAAAATATATTGTCGGATCGAACGTTGGTAGAAAGAAAATTGTGTTTTGATTAAGGGGTCTTTTAAGTGTTTGAATTCTTGAAACTAACACGGGATTTTATAATTCTTGACAAAACCGGGAAAACAAGTTAATGTTTCACTAGATTTTATAAGTCAAAGAGATAAACCGTATAATTTAGAAATTTGAGTAGTTTGGTTTCAATTAAACTTGACTAGTTCGGTGGTCTTTGAGAAATAACTAGTTCGGTCTTCACTGAGAATAACTAGTTCGGTTCCAACTGTGATATAACTAGTTCGGTTCTAACTGTGAAATAACTAGATCGGTTCAAACTGTGAAACAACTAGATCGGTTCAAACTGTGAAACAACTAGATCGGTTCAAACTGTGAAACAACTAGATCGGTTCAAACTGTGAAACAACTAGATCGGTTCAAACTGTGAAACAACTAGATCGGTTCAAACTGTGAAACAACTAGATCGGTTCAAACTGTGAAATAACTAGATCGGTTCAAACTATGAAACAACTAGATCGGTTCAAACTGTGAAATATACTAGTTCGGTTCACACTGGAATAAACTAGTTCGGTTGTAACTGAAACTCACTAGATCGGTTAACACTATAAAAACTAGATCGGTTATATCACGAAACCCACTTTTTCAAAACTCAAAAAGACACGTTTTTGACGATTGTTTTCCGAAAATTTTTGTACCAAAAGTGCTACTAAGCCTATAGGGACAAGAAAAATAACAACTTTAAGGTTTTTAAGCCAAAAAATTTAAAATCAAGATTTTGATCTTTATAAAGCTAATGAACTCAAATGACACAAAATAAGATATTTTTCTATGAATCTAAGCACACACACCTATATTCACAGATACTAGATCAAAGCTACCTATGTAGATGATCTTTTAGTGTGAAATTTAAGCTTAGAAAAAACAAGAAAAATAAAAAAGATAAGCCTTTTTGTGAAATAAAACACACGAACCAAAACAAGAACATAAAATCTAACCACGCCACTTCATGGCTCTTGATACCAATTGAAGACTAATCTAATAACATACTAGATGAGAGGGAAAGAGATTGTTTTAGTAAGAGAGAGGGTTGGATGAATACTTAGAGAGAGAAAGTAAACAGTAATTAATGTTGTGAAAAATTTTGCAACCAAACAACCTCTCCAAGTCATGGAGAGGTGTTTATATACTTACAATGGATGGTGGGCTTGGGCTTGCATGGGTTTACCATGGGCCTTTAGCTAACTAACTATGTAAATTTCCAAAAATTACTTAACGAGCTAACGACAGTTATCTATGGAAGCGACCGACACTTTCCTAGGAATTTCGTATTCCTAACAAGTTCTATAAAAACAAAGTATGGACTCTTGTTCCTCTCCCTTATGGAAAAACAGCCATAGGCTCCAAACGGGTATTCAGGAACAAGAAAGATGAGCATGGTATAACCATAAAAAATAAAGCAAGACTGGTTGCACAAGGTTATAGTCAGGAAGAAAGAATTGACTATGATGAAACCTTTGCACCAGTGGCAAGAATGGAAGCCATTAGGATATTTTTTGCCTTTGCTACATACATGAACTTCAAGGTTTACCAAATGGATGTCAAAAGTGCATTTCTAAATGGTAAACTAAATGAAAAGTTTATGTCAAACAACTCCTAGGGGGGGTGGGTTTGAAAGTAATGAGTTTTCTAACTATGTCTGTAAACTTGACAAAGCCCTTTATGGACTAAAACAATCAACAAGGGCATGGTATATGACACTCTATACTTTCCTTATTCAAAACAAGTTCACAAGGGGAAGAATAGATAACACATTGTTTATCTATAAATCAAAAGGGGATACCCTGCTTGTTCAAGTGTATGTAGATGACATCATATTTGGCTCAACAAGTTCTAAACTTTGTAAACAGTTTGAGAAGCTGATGACAAAGAAATTGAAAGAGTATATATGAGAACTACATACTTCCTGTTGAATGCAAATCAAAACAGGATGAAAAGGAATCTCTATTTGTCAAGAACAGTACACTAGGAACCTACTTAAAAAATATAAAATTTCTAATAGTTCCTCAGTGAAAACGCTCATGGTGGTCCCATACAACAACCTAGGTCTTGATCTAGCTGGCAAACCAGTTAATGAGACCTCATACAGGGGAATGATTGGGTTATTGATGTACTTAACTGCAACAAGGCCTGATATCCAATTCTCCACAGTCCTATGTGCAAGATATCAGTCCAATCTAAAGGAATCACATCTAACAACTGTGGAAAAAATCTTGAGGTACCTAAAAGGTACTCCAACCCTTGGTCTGTATTATCCAAAAAGTTCAGACTTTAATCTCAAAGGATATTCAGACTCAAACTATGTTGGTTGTAATATAGACAAAAAGCACCTCAGGTGCCTATTAAATACTTGGTGGAAAATTGGTTTGTTGGAGTACCAAGAAACAACAATCAGTGGCTATGTCCTCAGCTCAAGCTGAATATGTTGCTGCTGCTGGGTGTTGTGTAAGTATTCTATGGATGAAAAGTCAACTCAGTGACTATGAAATCCATTACAATATGGTACCTATCTTTTGTGACAACACCAGTGCCATTGCAATATCCAACAACCCAGTCCTTCACTCAAGAACCAAGCATATTGACATAAGATATCACTTCATCTGGGATCACAACCTTAAAGGAGACATAGAATTACACTTCATCCCTACTGAGTATCAGCTAGCTGATATCTTTACTAAACCTCTAGATGAACCTACTTTCACAAGGCTGAAAGCAAAGTTAGGCATGTTGAACATTGATTGATCAGTCTCCCTGATCAAACACGTTCAGTGTGGTGTATATTCTTTTCTCCCTGAAACTATCTCCCTGAAACATATATGAATCCCATGACACTGAGGGACACATTAAATGAAGTAACTAAATGCTCTAAGTCTTTAGTTACTTAATGTCCTAGGTTGGTGACTGAACACATTAAATAAGGAACAAATATTCCTTATCTAACTGTCATCCAACAGTCATGGGTCCCCACTTCTCCCAATATCACTCAAATAACCCACCATGCATTTAATGCTCACTCCCACAAACCTGATCCCTTCCCAAAATGTCTAATCAAAAGACTTTTGACCGTTATTCATACGTCATCACTACAAAAGTGAAACGGCGCAACAGTTGCCATGAAAAACAGGATCGTGCAACTAGTGGGAAAATGCATTAAATGTAGTACCAACAAATTTTTAACTTTTTCAAAATGAAAAGTTTAAAATTATGTGGAAAATCTTTTCCACTCCCCTATAAATACCCCCCAGAAAAGTACACAAATTTACAAACTCTCTCAAAGCAAGTGTGTGGGTGTTTATCTTTTCTACTAAAAACAAGCTTAACTCATCTATCAATTGTTAATTGAAAACTATTTCAAATCATTTTGTTGGTCAATCGTGCCCATTACAAAGATATCCATCTTTGTATTGCTCCTTTTGATAACATATTACACATTTCACGACAGCGATCAATGTTAAACATTAACTTGTGACCATCTGGTGTGTAATATTCTGCCATTAAAACTTTTTTTTTTTTCAACATATTCATCTAAAATGGCAGAACAACAAACAATCAAGTATGCTCCTCAATGGAACAACATGACTGTGGACAATGTGACTTTTCAGACCAACAATGTGGTGGGTAACTTCAACTACCCACCAAAT
Source organism: Tanacetum coccineum (assembly GCA_026074375.1). NCBI lineage: Eukaryota > Viridiplantae > Streptophyta > Magnoliopsida > Asterales > Asteraceae > Tanacetum > Tanacetum coccineum. The sequence continues at coordinate 8,426 of BQNB010029550.1, read as the reverse complement.
GTGCCTGCTTACAAACCCATAATGAAAAATCTGCTAAATTATCCTTTGATAAAAGCTTTTACCAACTGTCCCTCAGTGGTCTATTAGAGCTTCCTCATGGAGTTTTGGAGCACTATTGTTGCATTAGCCTTTTCCATCACTGAGGAAACTAGCACGCCCACTCAGGAAATCCTTTATCAATTTTTCAGTTTTAAATGGTGACGCAAAGACCTTGAACCCTTGATTTTAACACTTTGTTTCATCAAACTGGCCTGAGGCTGTTAAGAACGAATTGGGAGCAAAATTCCATCAATTCGTAGTTACCTGATAAACCCCAGTCCTGAAAAACTCCTTTCTTATGGCTTGGAGAATTCTGTTCACTTTTGTGATTCAGGTTCTCGGCGGGAACTACTCCTCCACTGAACAAGTAAATTCCATTCAGCAGCTATTAGCCTACTGTCTCATCACTGGGACTGAGGTTGACTTAGGGGAGATCATTTATAGTGATCTCGTAACCAAGCTATTAAATAAGTCTAGGCTTAAATACGTTTCATACCCTAGATTTATCTCATGTGCTTTACAAGTATTATTGGGTTCTGACTACACTCAGGATGAAAATTTTGGGTTTTTACCTGGCATCCTGAGTAACTCTAATTTTACAAAGGACCCATCCAAAGTCACTGACATTGAATTGACGGCCCATATGATTGCTGTAAACAATCGGAGGGACTCAGTGTCTCCACTTCCTTTGTCTGCAAAGCCAAAGAAAGGGAAATCTCAGACTATGACTCCAACCTTACCCAAGTCACAGGGCCCTGAGGCTTCCGGAGCACTCTCTAAGAAGAGACAAAAACCTAAGTCCAAAAAGCCACCCACTGAGACTAAGGTAACACCACCTAAGCCAACGGAGGGTTCTGAGCAATCCCACTCAGTCTCCTCAGGAACCGTACCTGATCCCTAAGATCTAGAGAGAAACATACAACTCGCCAGTACGAGATTGTCTTCCACACTCGATGAGGGTACTCGTAAATCACAACCTTTGCCTGAGGGTATTGCTACTCATCCCAAAGACTCAGGGGGAAACATTCAACCCTTTGACATGGACTTAACTTCCACGACTTCTGATGAAGGCACTGCTAAAACCACGTCGCGTCGTGAAGGGTCACTTGGGGACAAAGACTTAGGGGGAAACATACCACCCGCTGATATGGAACCAATACACCCCACTGTTGCTGATCTTTCAAGGACTGGTGCTAAGTACCAGGTAGATGAAACCCAGTCCACTAGATTGAGGTACCAGTCCCTGACCAAAAACAAAGGCAAGACTTCTTCTGAAGTGGATCCGGATACTGAACCTTTACAGCTACAAACTTTTGCTGATGTTCAAGCCTTCCTACTCTCTGAGGATGAATTGGATAAAGAGAGTGATGAAGAGGAATTGCTTGATGCTGGGGAGGACATGGATGAGGATCCTTAAGTTGCTGAAGAAGTTAGAAGTCCATCACCAAAGCAAGACCAGCCTGAACCATCTCATATTCAAGAATCTACTTCTGACTCATCCAGTCCTGACCTCAAGGTAATATGATATATATTTATCCCGCTCACTGAAAAAAACTGATCAAGTATCTCAAGAAGATTTCCAGAGTTCTCTTCAGTAGGATCACCGAGAAACAATGGGAACAGCATGAAGAAGCAGCAATCTCCTATGCTGACCTCAAGGCCTCCATTGAAAAATAGTATGATGAAAATGTTGCTCACAGAGATCAAACTGACAAGTTGATTGAATCAACCATGAGTACTATTGACAAGAGCAGTACGTCAATTAAAGATCTCTACCAAGGCCTGAATGTCATTACACAGCATCTCAAAGACATCAATACTGCTGTCAAAGATGACCCTGCCACAAATAAGAAAATTGATGAAGCCATTGAGACTTTTGCCAAGATCTCTACTAATACTACTGAGGTTCTCTCCTTAGTCAAGGGCTTTGATTTTTCTACTCTTCAGTCTACTATGAAAGATCTTCAGGCTCATGCTCTAAAACAGAGAGAAGAGTCCTATGCTTGGGCAAAGTCTTCTACCAAAATGGCCTGGAATCTTGGTTCACGAATGACTGCTATTGAAATCTCTCAGACTGCTTTTAAAGGTGAAGTTTCCTCTCTCAGGCATGACACTTCGGATATAAAATCCATGATGACAGAGATTTATCAAGCTTTCAAAGGCCAATCCTCTTTAGCTCCCTCAAGCAGTGTCACTCTAACACTTTCTCTAACTAACATTCGAGCAAATGTTGAGGGGGGAAATGCAACCAACACTGCCACTGAAGAACCTCCTTCTCACACTGAGGGGGAGACTGAAGACCCAAAAATGGCAATTCCAATATCATCAATCCAACCTACTGAAGTCCCACAAACTCAAGCTCAACCAATCACCACAATAACCACTCACTCGAAAGTTTTCTCAAGCATCTCAAGAATGATAAATGGACAAAAAAAAAAGGGATGCAACTGGTCAGCTGAGGAACCCTCAAAGAAACCTAGTGCATGCATCAACCATAGTTCGGTCCTTGATCCAGATGAAGAAGTTCAATTTCCTTACAGATAAATGGTAAGGTGTACAACCTCACTACACAAAATGCAAAGCTTACTGGACAGAGAGAGAGAAACACATGAAAGCGTTGAGGAAGCAAGACTTTTCTGCTATATCAAGCTGAGGTGGAAAAAAAAAATTCAAAGTGGGTGCAAGAAGAGGCTGAAAAGATTGGACTTGACCCAAATAAAATTGCATGTTCCAAAGTAGGTGAGAAGTTCAAGAAGGCTCAAGATGCTGAACACCAAGTCCTCAAGAGAGAGCACTCTCAAAAAGTTAAAAGACTGACAGAGCTCAACAAGAAAAGAGCTAAACAATACATGTGGACTATGACAACATAATCAAGCCTGAACCTATCACTGATGTTAAAATCCATCCCAACACCAAGCCTGCTGTACTCTATGTATATAGGAACAATGATAAAATAAACTTTGATGGCCACAACCCATTCAAGTTCACAGACTTTGGGATCACTGAATTGGATGAATTGAGTCCAATCATACAAAAGAAAAAGAACTCCATTGTTAAATACTTGATGACATACTTGAGCAAGAGATATGAAAGGTTAAAGAAAATTCATGAGGAACTTGGAATTCAATATGCTCTTTCTGTTCCATCCCTGAACAAGCCTCATCCCAAACCTCAGGAAGAAAAAGGAAGCATGTGGAACTGGAACCCGAGGTCAAGGTGCCTGGGTTGGAATGTAATAGGAGCCTCCCTAAATGTGTTCTATTTTCTAACAATACGGTCATCGAAGAGCCTGAATATGAGATCTTCTTCACGGATGTATTTGGTGATCAGGCATTCCAAAGATAGAATGATATCCACAAGGTTAGAGTGGATTATCTTGTATTGTACCTGGTGATGGCCTCAATGGTCAAGACTGAAGAGAATGCAAGATTCTCCCTGAAGCTAAGAAAGTTGATTGCTGATCATCCAGACCAAGAGAAAGTAAAATCTAAGAGAGTGAAGCTAGAAGCATTAGGATACCAGATAGACTGAGCACTCTAAATGTTTATCTATTGTATTTGTCTTTTTGGTAATAGATGATAGGAATCCTGTAATCGACTCAATGAATTATTTTTGTACATATCCCTTAAATGCTTTCAGACGCAGTGTAGAAGAAGCTGTATTTAACTCCCACTCACACTGACAAAACACTTAGGCTATATTTATATCCAAATAGGGGAGATTATTAGGCCATTCATTGCCCACTGATCTTTCACTTAGGATTTGAATACAAAAAAACCTAAGTGTAAATATCCTTTAACAATTCAGGGTCATTAGTGAATAGTCGCTCAGTGAGTTACCTTCAAGATGCTCAGTCTGAGTCTACAAGAAAGACTCTAGCATTCAGTGAGGCGGTACTCAGTGAATGAAGCCTGAGCCGAAGAAGAAGGTGATGGGTTTAGTGAGTTATGACAACAGACTCATTAAGCCCCATACAATCTCTAACAACTAGAAGACCCTGAAGACAAGAGATTGAAAAATAGACGGAATAATTTGAAAGCGGATAAGTCCAAGCTCTTATCTCCTGAAGTCAACTTATCCTGAAGAAGGGTATAAGACAAGTTTAGTGTCAGACTAAACATCGAAATAACATTTGTCCCATACTTAGAATAGAAGTTGTGATAGTGACAAAGCAGTGCAAATGTACTAACAAATTAGAAGTAGGATTAGTGTGTGCCACCCATGTGGGTGTGACCCAACCTATGTAGTATAAATAGAACTCTTGTAACGGAGTAGATGTCAAGTTTGTGCATTCAAAGTCGTAACTTTCACAAACACATATCAACTCCTCTAAATCTACTAAGTCCCTAAGCAAGCTCAGTTGGTTAGCATAGTAGTTAACTTTGCAAAACACTTTAGGTTTATGAAAAATTATTAGTGAAGAGATCACACACACACATTGTCATTCAATCTTGATTGTAGTTTCGCATACAATAGGGTATAATTCTTAATAAAAAGAGTTAAACGTTAAAAAGTTATTTTTGTGTCTTTTACTTACTAGTTATATTTACTCACACAAATCTTTTCAAAAGACAAATTGTTTACTTTACTTGCTAGGCATGAGTTAGTTAATGTTAACTTTGTAGTTATTGTTCACTAACTAAGAGGGAACAACAAGTGGTATCAGAGCCAAAGGTTTGTAAAACTTATTTAATGTTAATTTACTTAAGTTTTTAAAACCTAGATCCTAAAATGGCTGCAGTAAATGATGTACCCCAGCTAGTTGACAAAAATAGAGGTAGCTATACTCCTATTGCTCCTAAACTAGAGCCGGGAAAAATTTAATAAGTGGAAAAAGCCAATGCTTTGCTACTTAGCGGGAATGGAACCCTATTACTTAAAATGTAATATGGATGGTTCATTTCAGCCAAAAACAGCTCAGGGTGATGCTAAGTCTGAGTCCCAATGGACCCCGGATAAGAGGAGGGTGGTCGTTCATTAGTGTCTAGAGATGAATTGCTAATTTTAAAACAAGCCAAGCTTCATGCTGTCACTTTTTAAATTCAAAACACTAAACGTACAAAGTTAAATCATGCTCTTCAATAACAACTTAAAGAGGAGAAAAAGATCAATGAAAAATGGCTAACTAGCTCAAAAAAAGTTAGTCAATGTATCAGTGAGCAAATTCCTCACCAATAGAAGAAAGTTCTTGGTGGTGAGATGTTCATTGAGTCATCATCAAAGAAGAATGAAAATGAAAATCTTTTCATTCCTGCTTCCATGGGGTATGACCAAGAAATGGTCCCAAAAGCCAAAGACTGGGTTGAGACACTCAACCCTGACAGCAAACTTCCAAACTTTAATACTGGAATAATTCTAGTCCCTGAAAGTCAAGCTGTCAATAAGTCTCTTGAATCTACTAAAACTTCAAATGCCTATGAATTATCCGAAGATTGTGAGGCTGAATCCCTTACTCCTCTACCTCCCCTGAAAAATCTTCAAGGAGCTTTACCAAGCTCAGAGGTAATGTCGTTGACCTTTTAACCCCATTCTCTAAGAGAGAGACCATGCTTAGGTGTCATGAAATATACAAAACCTGAAACACAAGATTCTTTAGATAAGAGTGTTTCAGGAACTGTCACTGTTAGTGAAACTGAGCCAACCACACCTTTAGTTCCTTATTAAATTAAGAAAACTAAACAAGAATCAAAGATAAATGAATTAACCAAACTTGTTCAAATGTTAATTGATGAAAAGGTTAATTCTAACCAAATGACTTAAGAATCAAACTCAAAGATTCAACAGACTGAGTCATCTAAGTCAGTTGACTCATCAAAAGGAAGTCAAGATTCTAAACCCAAAGTTCATAATGCTGGCTCATCAAAGTCACTAAGGCCGAAACCTATTCAAAAACCATAACTTAAGTGTGAACTCTGTCACTATACCAATCACTTAACTGATAATTGTTATAGGATTCTCTATGATATGATATGCAAAAGGGAGGATCATAGGACCTCAGATCATGAGATGTATACTGCCTGTCTAAAAAAGAGTAAGAACTACAAGGCTCAGCTTTATCAGTATGCATCTTCTTCCAAGCAGATCCTTCAAGCAAAGGCAAATCCTTTCCTACCATGCACACAATGTGGTTTCAATTATCACAAACCTGATGATTGTTGAAATTACCCTGAGTATGAAATCTGTAGAAGTTATGATCACTTTACCTCATGACACAACCTTGTCTTTCATATCAGAGGAGGAACACTAGCTGAGTCCTCTTAGTCTAGTGAGTCTTAAATTGGTGTAAAGTATAATACATGTGGAAGAACTGTACGAAGAGGGGGACTGTACACTCCAACCTGACGGGGGCGTATAATGAAGGTGTAGATTTCGTGTCAGGAAAGAGGCTAGTAGAAAATGCAGTCTGCAAAAAAAAGGCTAGAGAGCTCTGCAAACAAAAAGTGAGTTTCACAAGGCAGAAGGGACTAACGCCAATTTATTATTTGTGCAGACAGAAATATTCACGGATAACGTCCGATTTGGTCATTAGGACAGTGAGTGCGCAAAGGGAGTAATGGGGGGAGCTGGGTCATAGTGAAATATATGCACAAATATGGATGGAGCAACCAGGTCCAAGGTAGTGTTTGGTGATTAATCATATTGTCTTGTACTTGATGTCGGTGGATATGGAGTTTCAATATATACAACTGTGGGGGTATATTTTTCACTAAAAGGTAGCGTCTTTGTAAATGGTCTTAAGTCAACTATTAATCAAGCATGAGTTAACTCTGTGATGCTATGTATATTGTAAAAGTTGATGATAACAAGGGAACAATATTTAATCTAAAGAGAAATTTGTTCTCATAGCGCAACCTAGAAGAAAGATGTATTATGACCTTCCGCGTCTGCACATGACATCACTATCTCCAAATGGAACCTGCTTCTTTGCCAAAGCCTCAGAAAGTGTAAACTGGCTATGGCATAAAAGACTATCACATCTCAATTTCAAGAACCTTAATAAACTTGCCAAACAAAAAAAAGTTCTTAGTCTTCCTTCCCTAGTTTATTCAAAAGATAAACCTTGCACAGGGGCACAAGGTGCATGCAATAAAGGAAAGCACCATAGGAGCTTCATCAAAACTAATAAAACCTGCTCTATCAGAAGTGTTTGCATCTTCTTACATCGGATTTATTCTGCCAGTGTAAGTCAATGACCGATAAATCATGAGAAATATAGAGCGTGTCCTCAGCATGTTTGATCTTCCGTACTCAGGCGTACACATGGTTTCCACTTTCTCAGGAAAAATGATGTTATAGTTGGTTCCACTAAAGATATGTCTAAAACGTTCTTTACTAGTTTTCGACCTTTTCTACACCATCTGGGGATAATCACAAAATGTATACAACGTTTATGTATAAAAAAAACATTTACAAATTATTAATTGTAAAATTTCATTCCTAAGATTAGTGATCACTTAAGGTATGGACAAACAAAATCATTAAGCATGATTAGTGATCAAGAAAATATTTTTCTCTTAAACATCACTTTTATTCTACGAAAGTATTTTCTCAAAAATACATATACAAAATATTTTCTATTTAAAAGAAAAGTTTTATTTAAAACTTAAATTTGGATTTCAAAATTTTCCCCCCAAAATGGAAGGTTCCATAGCAGATACAACCTTCCTCACAAAAAGACAAAAACAGGAGCATAGTCTACTAGGCGGTCCCCTTATATCCCTGGCGGCCCCCAGATATATCTAGGACTGCCAGGACCGCCCCCAGTTACCGTTGGGATTTCTAGTCTATAAATACTGCTCCATTCCTAGCAGAAAAACATTTCTCTTTGCACGAAATTTTCAGTCTTTTCTCTCTCTCTAAAAACTTTCTTTCTCTCACTAAATCTCTTGATCACTAACACTTTTTGATCTTGTTTCAAGTGATCTAATCTCTTCTTTTCATCTCCTCTCTATTAAGTACAAGAGAAGAATATTCGTATTCGCCAAGAAACGAATTGTTATTTAGTGATCTCTCCTCTCTTCTTCTAAGTACCAAATTTCTATTGTAATTATCATGTGTTATTGTGTGATTCGGATTGTGTGTAAATCCGATTGTATAGATCTAGTGATTATGTATATCTTGTGAAGTGGTAGATTGGTTCTAGCTAAGATTAGGACTCGACATTTAGCTTAGTGTCAGAAAATAATGTAAGCGACGTGTAAACGGTTTTCTCCACCTAAAGAGAGCTTGTCGACATAGTGAAATCTCGAGTAGGTTACTCGAGGAGTGGAGTAGGGCGAAGAGGTACTTTGTAACCGAACCACTATAAAATCTTGGCGTCTTGGTTTGATTGTTCCTTTCCTTATCTCTTTACATTATTGTCATTGCTATTTAGTCTTAGCTTAGAT
>BQNB010029549.1:30079-52908 GCA_026074375.1 Tanacetum coccineum | reverse complement strand
AGCAAACTCACCTCAAAAATTGTAGTGACTTTAGGGGGTGAGGAAGAAGTCACGCATGACTTGCAAACTCACCTAAGTGAGTTTGCTCTTATACCGTCCAATCTCACGAGATAATTGCAATTGTAGAAAAATTTACTTTCTTTTCAATCTTCTAAATTTTATTTATAATACATGATTTTAAAAGTTGTAGTTAAGCTTATAGTGTTTAAAAACCTTTGTAAATATAGACTCAGTTGACATTTATACGTAATTATTAAAATTTACCTAAGTTAGTTATATGTGTTAAAATTATATATTCAAGCAAAATTACAAAGTTTAGTTCAAAAATAATCATAAACATAATAAGTTTAGATTTAAATTAATTTAGATATCAAATTTTGTTTAGATATTGAGAGACTAATCATCACCATCTATTTAATCAGATCTAATGGTGATGATCAAATTCATCTTTTGTACTATCAAGGGTATTTTGGTCTATTATATAAAAAAATTCTTTATACTCTTTCTGTTTACACACCTCATTCACACACACACACATATCATGTTTTTCCACCACTTGTCTCTGTTCTTCCCCAATTTCAAATAAACAACCCAAACCCTAATTTAACCTTCAATTCATCAAATTAATCATCAATAATCATCATCTTCATCAGTTACAACCTTCAATTCGTCATCAATAATCAGCATCTTATTATCGGCGTGTTCATCATCATCACGTTTTGTGATCTTCTTCATCATCATAATAGTTTTTTATCATCATCTTCAACGTCTGCTATGAATGGATTTGAATAAACTGATTATCGTTGTATATGTTATTGGTGAACTTGTTAATAATTATGTTGGATCATTGATGGATCAAGTGGTTAATACTTCGGAATATGTCGATTATGTTGCTAATATGGATGATAATGAAATTAGAAGTTCTAAGTTTACTTTTATAATTCATTTAGTTTTTATGATTTGATAATTTATAATTTTTGCATGATTTATAGTTTTGTTTTGAATTTTGTTATAAATTATAGTTGCTATAGTGTATATAAGTTGTTATAAGTGCACTGGAGTGGTGTTTTGATGTGAATGTCTCAATAATTTTCTTAGTTAACTATATCGTCTGTGTTGTATCATATGTGATATGTGATATTAACGTGTTGATAGGCTAAACAGAAGCTTAAATAAGCTGTTTTATAAGCCATGTGATATATGACATGTGATATTTCATGTTTATTCTTTGTTACAGTAGATAACATCATTCATGATGTTAGCCTTAAAATATGTCGACTTATACGGAATTACAATAATTTACATAAGGCGTGACACGTAGAGACTAATAATGACTAGTTAGGATAGTTAGGTGTCAATAGGCCTATATATACCCCTCTTATACTTCCATAGGAGGGTGAGGATTTATTTGTAACATTTCATCAAGGTGTATGTGTGTGTGTGTGTTTTCTTTCTCTCTCTAAAACACACACGCATCTTCCCTTTTCTCTCATCTAATCTAATATGGCTATCTTTTACTTTTATCATCCCCGACCTCTAGATCGTTGTTCTTGGTTTGAATCTTTATGTTAACAATTGGAAGCAGAGCCAATGAGCATTTTGGGTTGTTGTTTTGCTTATTTCATGGTTTTGTGGCTTATTTTGTAGCTTATTTTTAAGCCAAAAGCCACGGGTGGTGTTTGGTTCGTGCTAAATATGTACAAAAGCTTGAAACTTTCTTCTTTCTTATGTTTCTAGCTTATTTGTACATGTATCCAAACACTTTTTTGTTGTGGTTTGATTTTTTACTTTTATACATGAAAAAAGTGACAATTTTTAATGTGTCAAAAGTGGTAAAGTTTGTGTTTTTATGGTAGAAATAGCCTATACACACTTACTTTTGCAAAAGAAATCAAGAAAAAACGCTCACAAGGGTGTTTTTTAGGTGATTTAAAAGTTGGTTTTCCGGATTTTTTGAAGGAGGAGAAACATACCTTGAGGAGAAACATACCTTGAAGGAGGAGAAACATACAGGCGATTTATACATCACTTGTCAGACGATTTATACATCACTTGTCAGGCGATTTATACGCTATTCTTCGGGCGATTTATACATCACTTGTCAGGCGATTTATACATTACTTGTCAGGCGATTTATACGTGTTTCCTCAGGCGATTTATACGTGTTGTCTTAGGCAAAATATACATCTCTCCTTCAGGCGATTTATACCGTTTCTATTAGGCGATTTATACACTCAAGCGAAACATACATGTTCTCAGGAGAAACATACACTCAGGAGAAACATACAGGTGAAACATACAGGCCAAACATAAAGGCGATTTATACAAGATCCTTGTTTTAGGCCATTTATACACATGTTTTCGTCTAAAACCAATCTTATTCACCTTCCACAACACCAAAGCAAACACAACACTTAATGCTAAAACGATCCTATATTAAAGATTCACTAAAACGACAAACGGCTACAGATTCAGAGTCTAAATGACAAGTGAACATGAAGTTGATTTGGTATCCCTTATTTGAGATTAAAGTGGGTTTCACGAAGGCGTATACTTATTTCATAATCGAGACTTCCTTCTACTTTCTACCCCTTTTCTTCAAACCCAATCTATCAATTGATGACTTGCTTGAGCACAGAAGGAATATAATTAAGACTTGGATTATCTAGTTATACCTAATGTAAGGAGTTACATTGTAGTACTCACGGGTTATAGCTATTACTTGAAGAAGTTACGTTATAGTGCTTAGTGCCACACGCAGATGCAGATGTGAATAGTTTCAAGAGGTGTGGTACTTCTTATACTTTTGATGTTGGGTATAGGGTACATAGAGATTTGATCTTGCACCGTTCTTTAATCAACAACAAAGCAAGCTTAAGGAAAAAATTTAGGGGATTTTACTTTAGTTTCAAGTTTGGTATATCGGGTTTACTTCACCAAGTGGTCACATCAATAGCCGAATGAATACGAGGTTAGAAAGTTAGCCATAGAGTTTAAAGGTTGAGATGTGATCAGCAACTCTCATAGGATATTATTGTGTTATTTAACGACAATGGTACTTCACAGTCTAAGCAAAATATTCAAAGTTCTTCAACGACGTTCATAACTTTTCAAGATTTGTGCTTATGACAAGAACTTCTCGTGTATATGTGCGTACACAACAATGATGCTTCCAAGAGTTCAAAACCATCATGGGGGAAAATGTGTACTTTGATGTTACCAGGTCAACTTCCAAGGGGAAGTAGTGTATACTACTTTACTTAAGTATGGTTTGTGTGAAGTATTCTGCATACGTGAGAAGAATTGTTGCTGATTTCTTGCATTTTATCCCCGAACAGATATTCATCAAGACTTAATGACATGATACAGTATAGAAGCAGTTCTATTTGATGTGATTGGCTTCTTCTTCTAATTCTTTGATTCTCATCTACTGTTCTATATCTACTTCTTCTTCTACAAAGCTACATTATAGTTTCAAAATCTGCTTAAGATACGGATATTGGTTTGGGGGGGAAGCTGATTCAAAAACTTCAACAAAAAGGAGTCTATGAAGAAAGCTTTTCAAGACATGCTGCATAGATTAGGGGAAGTTAATCCAACTCATGAAAACTACAATGATTCCTGCACAAGTAAAGACACTGAAGATCCAAGCTGGAGTACAAGTTTCAAGAACAAAAGAACTCAGAAGACATCTTCAACATTGGAAGACTTCATTTCTGTTGTGATTGTACTTGTTAGGAACATTGTAAGTAATTATGTATGTCCAAATATTAGGGGAAGATTGTTAGCCTTAAAATATGTCGACTTATATGAAATTACATTAGTTTACTATAGCTGTGTCACGTAAGGACTAGATATGTCAAAGTAGCATAGGTAGAAGACATGAAGGCTATAAATACCCTCCTATACTTCCATAGGAGGATGAGGATTCACAATTTAACATCTCATAAGTGTGTGTGTGTGTTTTCCTTCTCTCTAGACACACACATATCTTCCTTTTTTCTCATTATAATCTAATATGGCTTACTTTCTTTTTAATCCTCCTTGACCTCCAGATCGTGTTAGTTAGTGAATTATTAATGATAACAACTTTCCGCGCCGAGAGCATGCCGGTACACGCAAACATGCCAGCGCACGCCAAGCCACGAGAGACCCTGACCAACAAAGGAGGGAGGCCAGGAGTCTCATCCGAAGCTATGTTACTTGCTCTAGTGACAGGCAAAGGGAGATTGAAAAGGAATGGAATGCAGCTGACTAAGCAAACCGCGGAACACCTACCTCGGCGAGGAGAGTCACTCGCTCAAAAAGCAAAGACAACGGAGGAGGACACTAGAAGTCTATATCAAATAAGAAAAAATCTAGCACGGATGAAGAAGACCTATCCCAGCCTTGGTTGTGTGAAGAAATAGATCCATTTACCTCACAGATCCACAACTTCATATTCCCCAAAAGAATACGCATACCAAGCAATGTCAATAGATCAGCACGAAATGGGAGGATCCGGAAAGACCCCTTAAAAATCTTCCAAACCGCTGCAAGGTAGAACCATGGGCTATGCCCGACATGGTGTCACATATTCAACCTACCCTGATAGGTTGCAACGAGGTTATGGTTTGATTGAATCCACTAGAAACTAATTGATGTGGGTGTTGCGCACTCACAAAGAAGTATACAACTCCCTAGGCAGTGTAACCCTAACCATTGTAGTGTATATAGGCAAGACTCGAGGGTTGTTATCATTCTCTAGGGGAATAGCGTGTGAAGGCTAAAACTAAACCTAACTAAGATCTAAGGGGTTGAAAGAAGATTATTTTTATGTTTTTTGACTGAATTTGACCGAGGCTTGACTTTTCTGGCTTCGGCTTTGATTCTTTGGCTTATTTTTGTACTCTTCTGATTCTCGTGTCCGTGCTTGTTTGTTTTTGACTGTTTTCTTGCAATTTTTGATATATCCACACCTGCACACACAAAACACAAATACAAGCATATTTTTGCCATTTTTGGTCTGTTTTTGGGTTTAATTGGGTTATTTTAGGTATTAATGGATATGTGTATTCTACACTTATCAGCAACGCACAAGTAAGGTAGTATGAAGACTATTAGAAGGCCCCTAAGAGTACATTACATGCATTAAATATTTAAGAGGTGATCAACCATAGATGGGTAAGGTAGTATGAAGACTGTTACCGATGATATCCTTTCTACTCACTCGCACTTCCCTAGACGTCTATGCTAATGTAATATTTTATAGCCAGTTTTCTAGAGCCTAACGCGCACATCCTACACAAGAAGTAATATAAAAAGGATCAACAAACTAAGTTTCATGCAATCATAATCAAATACTAATAGATTTAGCCTAACATATTAAAGAGAAGCGAAGAACAATAATTAATCAAACAACACATAGACATATTGAATGAATAAAAGATAGAGGAATCCACTTGATTAAAACATGAGTATAAGGCTGGTACAAGAGGATTTTTATACCCTAAAACGACTCTAAAAGCTGTTACACTTGAACCCTAACAATATAGTTCGTCTCCCAAAGTTACACACTTAAAACCTTAAAATCGAGTGTGTATATATAGAAAATAGGCCACGACGGCGTCATGTTATAATCCTAACGCCATTGCTTCACCGAATATTCTAGGGCTTCACTATGTCAGTTAAGTACTGACGCCGTCTTGATTTCTCTAACGCCGTCTCTTTACAACCCTGATGCCGTCACCAATAATTGTGACGCCGTCTCCAGCCACTGTGCGCATTTTCTTCATCGACTTTGGTTTGTCTGTTTCTTCTCCAAATGAGCCCAAGTCACGTGTATATCCTCCAAAAGCCATCCAAGTGCTAAAGATACAAAGATAAATGATTAAGCACGTATTTTGGGCATATTTGCATGATTTAGGGGGTTAAATGACCCTAAAAAGTGTATAAAATGACACCTTATTAGGATTTGCTTGTCCTAAAGCAAATGGGCTTTTCTACTTTGACAATAGCAATATCAGGGGCATTTAACTTACTTTTCAAAGATAGTTTATGACATAACCAACTAGAACTCCTAATTAAGATCACAAAAGTTATACACTAGCACCTCACAATAAGTGTTTGGATTATCTCTTTCTCTCGGGTGTATAATGGATATATAACAATATGGGAAACGGAAAATTAACACTCATTACCTCTCATAGCATATAAATTACCATAAGCTTGATAAAGGATCAAACCTCCACCGCTGTGACGTAAGCACCTAGGAATTACTATCAAAGAGGTCTTTAAAGGGTTGTGATGTTTGGGTGTAAGTTAAACAAAAACGGAAATGGATGGGATATAGTAGGTGGATTTGGGTGGTGGTGAGTTAATTAAAATACAAGAATACATGCGAAGGTTTTGCGAAGCCAAGACTCGACCACTCTAGGACTAAAATATACAAAACTCTACATCAAGCTCTTTCTTTTTCTTTTCTGACACTTTCTAACAAAAACATAAACATAAGCAAGATGGCAGCCCGTACATATTTTCTTTCTTTTTCTATATATATTTTTAATTTTTTTTCTTTCTTTTATATATTTTTTTCATACACTTTTGCCCTGTCATCTGCTGAAACATAATAATACATGATTTGGGGTTTATAAACGCACCCCTACACTTGAGTTTTAGAACTCATAAATATAAACTAACTAATGACCCGAATTGAAATGATCAAAATAACACGGAGTGTATTAAACACATGTGGGGGTAATACTTGAATTTCTTCCCTAATTATCCATAAAATAAAAATTACCATGAATCTTAATCGTCCCAAAACTTCATACACTAAATAAAAGACTCGACTTAGCAACCACGTACTCAAGCAAATAATTAACTGGGTTTTACAATAATGTACTAAAAACGAGTACATACAAGGAAGGCTAACGCGATTTGGGTGTAACAATTTGGTAAGGGTGTAAACAATGCTCTTCATTAATAATATGGAATCCACCAGAAAATTATGAGAACCGCAAAAAGGATAGGCTCGGAGGGGTGTACTAAGGGTATCTTGCACTAAAAATAAGTGCAAAGCAAGGGTGTAGGGATAGTTATATGATCGAGGAGACCATAATAACAATTACAGGTTTAAAACATGGTTTATCCTAGTGCCACTTATCATTTAGCAAATTCTAATCACACGAATGCGATCTCACTAAGCAGTCTCGAGATGCATCACAAAAGCAAGTTCTAGAATTTAATATACTACCCGTACACTCTCATTTAGTTTTAACCGACACCAATGCTCTAGAAAAAGCGACAAAACCACATATGCACGATCAAATCCATGAAGGCGACATATATGATTGCTCATTCTTTAACTCGAGCAAGCTAAAGGTAAAACTATCTTAGGTATCAAAGATGGATACCTGAATTCCTAAAGATCTAGGGGCGAACCTCACATTTTTGGGGTGGATTTTTTTAGAGTGGTAGGGTTTTGTGCTAGTCATATAATTACTATGCATGAGATGATAATAATACTTAGTTTTCGTCATATGTGCCATAAATATTTTAAAATTTGGGTCAAAATTACCTTCTACGCTATGTTTTAGTATATTACACATCATTTTAAGAACAAAGCAAATTGCAATTGAAGGAATAGTTTCTAAGGCTTATTTCTCTCCTACACTTATTTTGAGCATTGTCTCCAATGTTCTTAAAAGTAACAAAATAAACGGATAAAGGGAAAAGAAAAAGGGCAAAAGAAACTAGTACTCCCCTGGTTTTGCTCCATAATGGAGAAGAAACAAGTGATAAGCTGGCTAAATCGTCATCCAAGAATCGTCCATATGAAACTCCTAAGAATTCCAAAGCTTCTTCTCATCAAATATAACCTGCAAATCAAAGACAAGAAACAACTATACCTAGCGTAAAATCGACGGGATAATAATATACAATGATATGATTAGGGTTTTGACACTACGAAAGCAATAAAGATAGGATAAATGTGCTAGATGAAATCGTGGTTTTCTGCGAGTTTTAGGAAAATTACAAATTCAGGAAATTAAACAAATTTAATTTTCAAAAATTAAAAAAATATGAAGTTAACTGTAGCTGGGATGGCGACACCATCATGAAAAATCCTGACGACATCTCCAGCGTCTGTAAACAATTTTTTTTTGTTTCCTGAAAAATTCTCTACACACAAATCCTATTACTTATTTCTTGGAAAAATACTGCATAAACCACAAAAACAATTTAACACAATCATATGACTCTAAACATGACACAAAACGCGAATTAATCTAAATAATTTATTTAATATGTTTGAAATGGTTCTTAGAAACCAGATATAATGCAAAATACCTTTGATTGTAATTAAGACGAAGTTAAAGACAAAACAAAGCATAATTACATAATTCAAACATATGAAAACAAATGATAAAGAATTATAACATACATGACACTCCTAAAATGTGGGAAAATAAAATGGATTGGGTTGCCTCTCAATAAGCACTTTTATTTATTTAACGAGTATTGTAGCTAGACTCGGAGTCACACTCCTTACGTGACTCCTCCTCTGTCACTTACTTCTTCTTCAAGTCTAGTTAAGTATTCGGGTCCAAGCTCCAAACATTCTTTATAGAGCCCTAATATCTTATTCATCACGTAGTCTACTCCCCTCCTTTTGTCCTCCTCGTTTCTAAAGTAGACCGATTTTGTATACTCTTTTTCCAAATCCGACAGCGAATTAAATTGGTCTATCTTATGGGACATCTTATAAGCAATCTCATCGGTCCTATTTGCAAACCTCACTATCCCTAGAGTTAAATCACGGGTCATGTTGGATATTTCAACAAAAGGTCTTCCTAGTACTACTTGCGACAACCTAGGATCTATAATTGAACTTATATCCTCAACAATCATGAAATCTGAAACATAAGTGAAGTTTTCTACGAAGATATGCATCCCTATAATTCTCCTTATGAAGTTACTTATTCCTCTAATACCCTCAAAATCTTCCCTAGGTTCAAGCTGTTTTCTTATAATCCAATTGTATTGCATACGAGTCATGACATTTATAGGCGAATTGAGATCTATATAGGCTTTCTCTATGTGTACATGCCCTAAGTTGCATGGTGTTTTAAGATTTGAAGGACATCCTCCTACAATGATCGGGTTTCTAAAAAACTAGGACGAAATCGGGGCGCACATTAAGTACTTATGATATGCCAGTTCATTCCTAGTTGGAAATCTGTCAAAGTACTCTATTCTTAATTATATTTTGAATAGAGTAATTTTGACAGGATTTTAATTCCCCTGCTTGGAGGCGTCCCACTTTCATTGACCATTAATGTTTTAACTTGAGTTGGTCTTTTTGAAATTTATTTGTTTGCTTGGAACACATTTTAATAGCATTGATCGAATTGTAGATACGAGATAAGCATTGGGGGTCTTCCATCGGGTAAGAACGAGCAGACAAAATTGAAGGGGTGGAGTTAACACTCAGTTTCGGGTTCTTAACTGTGTCACTTGGGAGTGCTCCCGTTGTGGAAAACGTAGAAGGGGTGAATACGTTTCCATTTTAAAAACTTAAAATGCTTTGTATCAAATTGCCAATCAAGCATGATGCAATATGAAGAGTGTTTATATTAGTTCTACACTAACTAAACATAAAGCATATCACAACAATGCAAACCTAAGCTTAATATTCACATTTATTCAAGACACGAACATAATCAAACTATATAAGAAACACGACACGCAATTATCTAGATAATGCAAGTGTAAATATAAAGAGATAAATGCGAGTATAAAAGTAAAGAGATGAGTGAAAGGAAATGCAAACCGGACACAAAGATTATAGTGGTTCGGTCACGAAGCACCTATTCGCCCTACTCCACTCCCCGAGTACCCAACTTGAGAGTTACTTCACTAGTCAAAAAGCTCCCTTTAGGCGGAGAAAACCTACACAACTTTAGCTTACACCGATTTACGACACTAAGCCAAATGCTGAGTTCTAATCCTAGTGTAGGATATTGGAAATCATAACACAATCGAATGACTAGTGGATTAGCCTAGTTCTAGAGAGAGAAAGTGAGAGAGAACTTTCTAGTGAGAGAAAATAAACTTGTATATTATGAATGACTAACCCACCTCTTCCATGGCATGGAAGAGGCTTATATAGTAACTACAAAAACCGGCCTAGGCCTTGGTAGAGGGCTTACACTTTGGTTTTAATACCCGGCCCATTACCGAATGTTATACATTAACTACTTAACTACGAGCAACAATAAACGGTAAAATACACGGGGTGAACAAGTCTTTTTCTAATATCTAACAATCTCCCCCTAAGGGAGGTCACCCCAGAAAATACTAATTTAAGCTCAGCAATCTTGATCTTCTATTCAGCTCGTAGACTTTGATTCTTCATGCATTGATTTCTTTGTACATAAGGTAATGATCTTAGAGTTTAGTTCCATTGACTTGTGTGATCTTTGAGCTTTCTTTGAGATCATCAGCCACAGTAAATCTCTTAATCATCCTTGTTGTGGTATTGCCTCCATGTAATGTTGTGACCTTCGGACCGACATGCTCACACTTTTATGGATCATGATAGCACACATCAGAGTTGCGGAAGCTGTGTTGTAGGTCTTTCAGTCATCATGATGTCTTTGATTAGGAACATTAACTGTGAGCATGGGGTTGTGAATTGACATGTCTCTTGCCATCAGCTGCTACCGTCTACCGTCAGGAATTCCTTCAAGTATATGTTAGTGATAAACAAACGAAAGTGTCTTTGTTCACTTTCGTTGAATAAGGTTGCAAGAACCACGGTTCCCTGTTATTCAGTATAAATACTGCCTGTGATCAGGTAGAATTCTGAAGAATCTCCTTGACAGGGTTTCGCAGCTGCGCTAGCCGTTCTCAAACTCGAGCGTCTCAAAGTAGACAAAGCACGGAGTGAGTGAACCAGTGAATTAAAAACCCACTGATTAATGAAAAATTGATTTGAAAATCAATCGCGTGTCACTTAAAAAAGAGTTTTTGTGACACATCGATGGTTTTATATCACAAAATCAAATTTCATTAGAAACACATTTGTTTTGAAGGATATACACAGTCAATGTGCTCGAAAGTCAGTTGTTGAGCACATCGAAAGGTTTTTCAAAAATTATTCATCAATTCACTGCCTAGAACAAGTTTGATTCATAAAGAATCGCACCATCGTTGCTTTCCATTTGTCACATGTTTGATCCATAGTGGATCTCACATGTCACCTACCAAGAGCTTGTTTGATGTTGGCTCTAGAAGGATTTCCATCATCATTGTGAGTACTTTCGTATCACTCAGATGTGCTGGCAATACCTCAAGGATAATGCGTAGGACTCTTAGAATCTTTACTTGTTGTCACAGTGTGTGATGAACAAGCATAGTTTGTATTAGTATCCTAACGAGATTTATGGATGATCTCATGGCTCTAGACTCAATCGTACACATTTGGTTTTTAGTAGTCGAAGGCTGGAGCAGAGTGCCACCTTTTCAATATCGTCTAACTCTGAGTGAGAGAGACGATAGAAATGCGTTGATCTCAGTAAGAAATGAAACAAGAATCCTTTGAGGGATCTTGAGTGGCTATGAAGGGTTATGTAGCGTATCACGGGGTCCATGGTACTTTTCTTCAATGTCAGCAATCAACCATGCGATTTTGACAGCATATGTAGTGACCCGGTTTCTGCCTAATGTCAAAAGAGGGATGCTTTCTTTTCACCCTTTATCTTAACATTTCTTTTTAATTCTTCAACCCCTTCAGTGCTTACCGAGACTTCATTACTAGTACCTTGTTGGGTGTGTTCCAATACTAGCTCTATCTCAGTCCGCACTATTCCCTTATTCTCACATTACTCCTTTTGTAATCATACCTAAGGACTTCTACACTAACTAGTGGATTGTCCCTAGGTAGATCCCTCCGACTCTGGCGGGATCATGAGAACATGTACCTAACCTTACCATCCTTATAACTCCGATAAAGTAAGTACAGGGTCGGTCTTTTGGTACAGTTCACTTCGCCATAAAACTAATTGAAAAATCAATCAAGGTACTTGTGATATAGATATCAAAGCCATTGTACCTTGATTGTTTTGATTATTTTAGAAATGCTCCCCCTCAACAAGTGCGTCGGTAATCGAAATTGTTTGGCACAAGGAGGGAGGAGTACCTGCTTGAGTCTTAATAGATCACATTTTTATTAGATTTAATATTTAAATCACATTCTCTCCCCTGATTAAAAATTTCAAACCCTTTGAGATTTAGGATCTTAATTGATTTAAATATGTTAGAAAAATTTAGGAGAAAATGTGGTCTGATTAAATACAAGCCGATATTGGAACCTATATATGCTCCCCCTTAATTGATGAGGGATTCTGTTAGTGTCAGCTATGATGATTTTATAAATGATTTAGAGTTTAACGAGAAATTCATGAAAAATTCATAAACTGGCACATAACACTGATAACTACATAACTAAATAATGTACAAAGTCTACAATATAATACACATGATATTGACCTTTTAATTGGAATGACGATATCATTCCGTTCTCTGAAGAAGTCTGTAGTCAATATCACAAACACGTCCACCAACAAAGCATTCCAAATTCCGGTAGATCCTTCTCGTCTTCAGTCGCCTTTCAATTGCTGCTATGAACTGTTTGCTCCTTGTCACATCCTTTTCAGTCCAGAATCGCGTATTCATACCCGGATTGAGCCGCTTGACCTTGAATTCCTTGACTCTGTAATTTAGTGCTTCCAGAATACGTGTCAACGTCCCATCACTAAACTTGTATATTTCGTTGAACCGCATGATCTTTTGTTCATTATTGTTGACCGGGAACACTACTGCTCGAGGAGACTAAATGATGGTATAATCATGCTTGAACTCGTAGCCTGTTGCATCCCATCCTGGTTTTGTGAGGTTCAACTGTGTCTGGTAGCTTTCAATGCCGAGTTGAAAGTCTTCGGCCCGCTGTCCAATCACCAAATTTCGGGTCCATAGTTTGACAGCAGTAGATAGCATCCGTTTGTCTGAACCAGGAAAATGATCGAGATGACCTTGCAGAAGGAGTAGATTCAGGTCTTCAAAGTCACTGGGATACAGGTTCTTGAAATCTTTTTCAGCAATCGTATGTTCTTGGAAATCAGCTCTTTGGAGGACAATTTCGCTCAAGTAGTCATACCCGTATCTTGAGTATGCTTTGATTCTGACGACACTAAGAATCCGCATGTGTGTTCTGACATCTTTTCTACGCGACGGAGAATCATGTCTGTCAATATAGAACTTCTGTCGATTAAACCACCAGTGAGAGATGCCATATTTTGCACTTATGTCATAAGTACACACATCATCAATCCACATTTGTTCCGGCACTAGCAGTTCAAGCCCAAAGTCAGGATAACTAGCAGCCTTCATCTTGGAAATCGATAGTGCAGGATTGCTTCCCTTGCTGCCATATCTCAAATACTCCAAGTCTTTATTGAAGAAGAATTGTGGTTGAATAGTGACATGACCTGGAGGAAATAACGGGGAACCGTGGTTCTTGCTACCTTATTCAACGAAAGTGAACAAAGACACTTTCGTCTGTTTATCACTAACATATACTTGCAGGAATTCCCGACAGTAGACGGTAGCTGCTGATGGCAAGAGGCATGTAAATTCACAACCCCATGCTCACACTTAATGTTCGTAATCAAAGACATCGTGTTAACCGAAAGACTTACAACACAGCTTCCGCAACTCTGATGTGTGCTATCATGATCCATAAAAGTGTGAGCATGCCGGTCCGAAGGTCATAACATTACATGGAGGCAATACCACAACAAGGATGATTAAGCGATTTACTATGGCTGATGATCTCAAAGAAAGCTCAAAGATCATACAAGTCAATGGAACTAAGCTCGAAGATCACTACATTATGTACAAATAAATTCATGCATGAAGAATCAAAGGCTACAAGCTGAACACAAGATCAAGATTGCTAAGCTTAAATTAGTATTTTTGGGGTGACCTCCCTTAGGAGGAGATTGTTATATATTAGAAAAAGACTCGGTCACCCCGTGTATTTTATCGTTTATTGTGGCTCTTAGTTAAGTAGTTAATGTATAATGTTCGGTAATGGGCCAGGTATTAAACCCAACGTGTTAGCCAGTTACCAAGAACTTAGGCCGGTTTAGTTGTTACTATAAAAGCCTCTTCCATGCCATAGAAGAGGTGGGTTAGTCATTTCATTTATACAAGTTCATTTTCTCTTACTAGAAAGTTCTCTCTCACTTTCTCTCTCTAGAACTTGGCTAATCCGCTAGTAATTCGATCGTGTTATGATTTCCAATATCCTACACTTCTGCACAGCCCTCTGAATTGTTGTCGGCTTCATTGCTGCCACCATCCCTCGGATTTGTAGAGCAAGGTCATAAATGTACCTCTCAACCTTTTTTTCTCAGGGGTAACTAAGTGAGGAACTAACCTAGCCAACTCATGGAACTTATCGGTATACGCAACATGGCCAACCCTAACTATGGCGTAGTTCCAGAACTCAGTTTCTAGTTTCTGCATCTCATTAACCAAGAAAAATTCCTCCCTAGTAAAGTCTTTAAATATTCCCATGACATACCAAAAGCGGCTTCTCGACTTCGTGTGTGGATCTGAGAGTTCCACCACGAAAGGGCCTTACTAAAAAATAAACCAGCAGTGTACTTTACCTTTTGATTTTCCTCACACCCACTCATATCCTGAACTGACTCCATCTTCTCTATCCAACGGGTATAGACTATAGCACCTCCCTTCCTGACATACTCTTTTGGGTTACAAGCTAAGAACTCCTTATAGGTACAACCCCTTCGGTTGTTGTTCTCAATGAAATTCGTAACATCGCCTTAGATGTTTTCGTTAACGGCATCGCCATTTTGATTCTTATCATTCCCCTGATTTCTACCTTGGTTGCCTACTTGAGCTAAGTAAGTTCTGCAGTTGCTGTGCAATGATAGTGGAGAAGTCAAGGACTTCATCAACACCAACATTCACCTCAGTACCTTGACCACCTACTTTGCCACCTTGACCATCAATCCCACCATTACCCTGATCACCAGATTGACCTCTAGTTCTACCACCTCCTCTACCAGTCCGTCCACCCGTCCTTCCTCCTCGTGGTGCGGCAGTTGCCCGACCAACTCTTTGTGTCGTCATTCTTGGCGGCATTATCTACACGAGGGAGGACATAGGTAACGTTAGGTAGGCGAGAAGGTTAATATATAGGATAACTTGATATACTATAATTTGCATAATACGGTCCTAAGGTGTCAACACCGATTTGTGTTAACGATATTACTTAAACACGTGTGAGTCGTGATACGTTTATAACTACGTTGGCCACCGTACTTATACTCGCATCCTCTCCCAGTTGTACCCAGTATTAAGCTCACACATTTCAATGATTGACTTTTCTAATATGCTATACCATATAACCATAGAAGCAAGTATAAGCGGAACACTGCGCACATAGATCCTATAACGCAACTATATGAAGGTTCTTAGGTTATAGTCTAGGCTAAACCACCTAGTTATCTATAACCTTAGCTTTGATAACCAATCTGTCACACCCCGACATAGGCGGAAACACGAGCATGCGATGAAGAATGATCAATGATAACACAAGATACATGATTGAGAAAACTTAAATGCATTAATGAAAAATGTCATGATGATCTTCCATCTCAAGTACAGACTTGAGTGAAGTCCCAACAAGAACACATCACATAGTCTCCACAATTACAACCAAATTCCTACGCATGGGTCCATACCAGTCTTAAAACAACAATCCTAACAATACTTAAGTTCAACATAAATAGACAATACGATGTCTCTCAAAACATGATCCGTACAAGATTCTCTTATAGTCTGTTAAAACTTGCAACTCAGCTTCACTGATCATTCTCAATACCTGAAAATGATACTCGAAAAGGTCAACATAAAGTTGGCGAGCTCGTAGGATTGAAGAAACCCAGTTGTTGTGCCAATATTTCAATTAGTGGACAATTGTGTAATATGACAGTGAATACATGCAACACATTTCATTCCAAACATAGCAACTCCATGCTATAAAATCATATCCATATGGACCATTGACACGGAATGTCCTCAATTCTTAATTCACATGCACCTAAAGCCTACCAGCTGGAGCTACATATAGGGCGACAAATCACATATCATTTCAAACCATAGCAAATCCATGCTATAAACGATCCACACGGAAAGTTTCACACATCATATTCTACCAAAACTCATGTCATTTACATAGCAGTCATAAGCACATAACATTGTCCCAAAAACAAATCAACTTTTGCACAGTACAGAAAATCAGTTCAAAACACATTTGAGTATCATTTTCCCCCAACAGAAAAGATTTAAAAAGTGGGCTATGAGTACTCACCTCAACAAGGTGACAGACAGCAAGATCAAACAAGCAAATGCAACGACGTCCGAACACGACCTAATCTAATTAATGTCCATTTCAGATATACGTTTTCAAAAGATGTTTTCTAGGTTGATGCATAGAAGTCAGATGTGTTGTACGTTACCCTTAACGTTATTAGTGGTGTGATGGTTGATGACTTAGATCAAAATAACATACTTCAATTTATACTTTAGGATAATATACTTATACTATTTAAGTAAAAATAGATAAGTAATATAAGATAACTTACATAATAGATATTCAAAATATACTTCGGTAAATCCATTCGGTAACCTTAGTTACCTTATCTTATTGCATAGCTTATAGGAAATTAAACATTTATTTGCATAAAACAACTTAGAGAAGTCTTATATTTTATAAATATAAAATATATTTTTTTGTCTTTTTGTCGACTTATTTAAAATAATAATATATTAACACTTCGTTGTAAAAGTAAGTCTTTTTGAATAAAAATCTAAGTATAGGGTTTTTATAAAACTTTGACATGACCCGTTCGTTTATGCAACGTTTTTCAAGGTTTTAAACCTTAATTTTTGAACACTTTTCCTCGATTTATCACTTTTTGACAAAATACCAAATTCATATCTCGCAACGTTCACCAAAACGTATTTCTCAAAACGACTTTCAACATCATTACAAAAGTATGTTTCACTTTCCAAAAGTCCATCAAAACCCTTAAAACGACTAGCTTCTATTTATTGGGCCTTAAGGCCCAATAGAGGTCCATTAAGTTATTCGTAGATATAAAATACGTTTTAGGCCCAATACTAAAGCCCATTAGTAAATTTATAAGTCCAAACGATAGTTATCAAAATAATCCGAACCACAATAAGCCCACAATATGCCACGGCTTATTGGGCTTATTGGGCCGTGAGCCCATAAGCTCCTAAACAATGCGAAATAAGCTTTTAAATAATCTAACAAGCTACATAGTAATTCGGTTATCACCATAAGCTATCAAAATAGTCCACAAAAATACGACATAAGAGGTAAATAACCAAAAATAATTATTTCCTTATTTTTGTGGTTTTCGAACCATCATAAGCCCAAAAAAAGTCCAATAGTGCTTATAAATAAGCCAAATACACTACTAACCAATTTTAAGTCTAAAATAGAGAATATATGTTTTTAACTATCACAAAACACGGACAATAAAACTACAAAACCCTTGTTCTCTTTTATCCCTTATTCGAAACAAACATACACCCTTTATTAGTTTCCGTAAAATTTTTGTATTCGATTTCTAACAAACGCACCGTACAACTAGCTTCTACACATCATTAGACATTCAAAAGTACAAGTTAAATTAAAATTTAGAAGACTTACAAAGAGGGTTTTGAAAGCGAGTTAAGACACGATCCGACAATCCAAACGTTGTTTAAATGATAACGCGAATACTAGAATCAACCCAAAACTTCTATGTCTTCATGTTTTTGATCAAAGTTAGAAAAATTATTGTATTTAT
Source organism: Tanacetum coccineum (assembly GCA_026074375.1). Lineage (NCBI taxonomy): Eukaryota > Viridiplantae > Streptophyta > Magnoliopsida > Asterales > Asteraceae > Tanacetum > Tanacetum coccineum. Next base: position 34,951 of record BQNB010029549.1, on the reverse strand, counting down.
GTGTGTGTGTGAATCGAACGCAGCCAAGGAAGAGGAGAGAAAACAAAACTAAAGTGTGTGTGAAAAATGAGGAATGCATGAGTGCATTTGAAAAGATATAAGACAAATACTAGTACTACCAAGAGACCAACTAGCTAAAAATGTGCCTCCTTGCTCCCTAGTGGGGCTCGAACCGGTTATGGAATCCAAAAGGGTTTCGGGTGCTTCTTTTTGTGTCGGTTTTTCTTAAAGCTCAACGTTCTCGACTTTAAAATATTACCCAAAGTTTTTTAGTATTTTTAACGACCTCAAAAATACTTTTTCAAGAACTTAGAATATTCACACGATATATTTCCAATTTAAAACTTTCCAAAATTCGTTTTGAACATTAACGAACGTGTCGGGACTCGTTTTTTGGCATTTCAAGCTAATTACGAGACAAACCTCCCAGAACATATTCAACATACATGAAATCCTCTAAAAAGGATTTACACAAGCAACATAACCACCAAATAACCAAAATCACATTTATTCATCACCGTCAACACAGTATTTGTTCTAACGAAACTGACAAAAGTCAAATAGTCAAAGGACTAAATTAGAACATTTTTATTCTCCAGAATAAAAGGCAAAGGGTTTACATGAAACCACATCAAATTCAGTTAACAGGCTAACATATTTAATATCAGTTCACATGGTATATTGAGATGCTGGTATATGCTCACAAGTCACGTCTTTATGTAGATTTCTTAAAAGATACTTTACCACATCGTGAAATTCCTTTTATTTGTATGAATTTAAACCTTTCATACAATTATTTACCACAACACGAAACAGATCTATAAAAATGTTTTTTCTTTTGTTTAAGAGAAGAAAAAAATGCTACTAGTACTTTAGTTTAGTTCTCTTTGTTGATAATGTCAATTTCATTTAGGCAATATACCTAACTGTAAAGCAACAAACATGCAATAAACAGATCTATAAAAATGTTTTTCCTTCTTTTTAAGAGATATAAAGATATTTTAATTTTAACTATATATACATCAGTGGTTCTAAATTAAATTACAGGTATATGAATTTTCGTTTTACATATTCACTTTCATATAACCGGTTGCTTTAGATGGTGTTTTCACATGATTGGTTGCTTTGAGGTAGTTGTCACGTTTTGATTGATTGGTTAATTAATGTTAAGTTATTTGAATTTTCACATTAGACTGATGGACTCTTTTTTCCTTTGCATCGCCTGTTCTCTTATACCAGCAAGAAGTCCTATTTACATAACTATCATCGCGATGGCTAAAAACTAAAAATATATAATTAAGATGAGGCAAATAATATTATGAGAGGTATAGAAAAACATGTCAACACAATGCAAAAGGATGCATACTCGTTTGGTTGAATCACCAAATTAAATACATCAATTCTCCAAGCCTGAACTTGTGAGTTCATTTATCTAATATTAGCAGTGTACTTACGTGTTGCGGCGTCGGCCGGGAAGTATCCTGAACTTAGATATGTTAGCGAGCTCACATTTTTATTATAAATTTTTCATCATAATATCTCTACAAAATACGATAATTTTAAATTCAAATGAATTTAAGAAATAAACAATTTTCTATAAATAACATAAACTTAACTTTTGTAAACATTTTTTTACTTTACACGTGATCTTAAGCCTAAATTAAAAAAAAAATTGCGAGTGCTTTTATATGGTCCTTGTAATTTGTAAGGCATTGAAGTTGTATTCGGTAAAAAAATATTTGCTTAACGGGTCTTTTAGATAAACAATTTAATCTTATTGCGCTAAAAATAATTAAGAACTAACGTAAAATTAGGGTTATGTGTAGATTATTTTTTATATAAAATATTCATTATTTATCTCATATTCTTAGCCAGAATGCAAGTCCTCAGCACCACTTCCTTTATGTCTTTTTCTTATAGCCATGACCAATTACATGATTTTGAGGCAAGTAATATATTGATGACACTTTTGTTATTTTATTTTGTTTCCTTTGTGTGTTTTCTAACTATGAGTCCATACTTGCTTTTTCATTTTCAGCTTCGAAAGACTTGCAAATGCAATTAATCACCTTGTAAAATAGATGTTGAACAACTAAACCTAGTTTATTGCATTTTAGAATCACATTAATCAGAAAATCAAGTCCAAAAGCAACCCCAAACACCTAATTTATGTATCACAAGATTGCACGATTTTCAATAAAAGAGGTACTTGTTAGAAACACATAAAGTGTTGGTTACAAGGTCATTTATCTAGTTATCATAGTCTAGGGATTAAGTAGAATAAATAAGGAATGAGTTGTATGCAATTATGTAAAATCCTAATTACTCCTTAGTCTCTCCCTATGAGTCCATACTTGCTTTTCCATTTTCAGCTTCGGAAGACTTGCAAATGCAATTAATCACCTTGTAAAATAGATGTTGAACAACTAAAACTAGTTTATTGCATTTTTTTTGGAACATCAATTTATTCGATCAAAAAACTAGCAAGGAGCTAGAATTACAAGGAAACAAGATATGGGTTTTTAAGCCAATCGTTCCAACTAAACGAGGCTTTACATCGATACCTACACCAATAAAACGACCCAGACACAATGTCATCAAAAATCATCGCCTTCAAAGGAATTTTAGAATCAAAAAGTAATTTGTTCCGGTATGACCAAAGGTGCCACCACATAACATAAAAAACACCTTCAAGAATCAATTTGTGTTTGGAAGAGAGTCGCAACGACACGAGCCAAGAGCACCATTCACCATAGGAATTAACTTCGGCAAAAGGGGTAACCCACCATTGAGAGATCTTACATGAAAGCTGTCTGGCCAAATTACACGTGAAGAAGAGATGACTAGAAGACTCCACGCCAGTATTACAAATAGGGCACAAGATAGAATCTAACACAATACCTCGGCGGGATATATTAAACCTCGTTGGTAAGGCGTCCAACTTGACTTTCCATGCGTGTACATTTACCTTGATGGGAACAGATTTAATCCAACGAGTTTTAGAGTTGACAACCGGAAGCCTTTTATCATCTATTGCTTTACGAGTAGAGGCAACAGAGAAATCCCCCGAACCTTCCAAAGACCATATCCATCTGTCTGATATCGGGGTTAAAGAAACATCCTGCATCAAGACCAGCATCTCATTAAACTGGATACATTCAATACCTCCCCTCGGTTTTCGACGAAACGAAGCATCCAACGCGATATCAGCTAACTTCGCACAAACCGTCACCTGTTTAGAGTTCTCAAGAGCATAAATACGAGGATACAAGTTTTTAAGAGTGTTGCCTCCAATCCAGTTGTCGTTCCAGAAGGATATGTTGTTCCCGTTACCCAACTTAAGGCGCATAAAATCAAGAAAATTAATGCCTTGATTCTTTAGGACATTAATTTCGTTCACTATATTCAACCAGCAAGATTGATTGCACGCCTTTATGTCCTTACCAATTCTCCCATCATCTCCATGGATAGCCTTCATAACTCTTGCCCATAAAGAAGAGTTTTGAGAGTAGAATCTCCAAACCCATTTGAACATTAAGGCTCGATTTAAAGCGTATAAACTTGAGACCCCGAGCCCTCCTTTTTCTTTTGGGGCCAGCACACAATCCCATTTAATCCACGACGCTTTCCTACTAGCTGAATCATGTCCATTAAAAAAATGACTCCGGATTGATTCAAGCTGGCGAATAACAGATAAGGGGGCTTTAAATATGGACATATGGAATATGGGCATAGATCCAAGAACCGATTTGAGGAGAGTTAATCTACCCCCTATAGACAAAGTTTTCATTTTCCACCTAGATAGACGAGAACGTACCTTGTCTATAACCTCCTCCCACGCGTGAGTTCGAGACATAGAGCCACCCACTTTCGTACCTAAGTAGGAAAAAGGGGTATTGAGCATAAGACATCCGAGTTTAGTCGCTGCACTCTTAACTTTATCATCCGCCACAAGGATACCCATGATTTTGCTTTTGCTCATGTTAATCCTCAAACCCGATGCCCAATAAAAGCAATCAAGCACGTGGGTTAGGATATTAATATTATCATCACACCATTGTCCCACAAACACTGCATCATCCGCGTAAAACATATGCGACAAGTTTAACGAAGGGTTTAACTGAACGCCTTTAAACATACCCGCATCCACCACACGCTGAAACGAAAGATGTAAGCTCTCCATAACTAAAATAAATAAGAAAGGAGATAACGGGTCACCTTGCTTAAGACCTTTTTGGAAATAGAACTCTTCCGTGGGACTACCATTAATGATAATAGAACCTCTCGACGATCTAAGACAGCTTTGAATCCAGTTGCACCATTTATCACCAAAACCAAATTTTTTTAAGATATCGTCTAAGAAATCCCATCGGATCGAATCAAAAGCTTTCTCAAAATCAACTTTAAAAATTAAGGATTGTTTCTTTTTAAGCTTACACCACTGTAGCACCTCATTAAGAATAAACGGACCATCCAAGATTTGTCTTTCCGCGATAAAAGCTGATTGCACCTCATTGACAATATCACCCAACACGCCCACAAGACGATTTGCCAGAATTTTTGCAATGATCTTATACATGCTTCCAATTAGGCTAATTGGTCTAAAGTCTTTAACCAAGTTCGCATCTGGAATTTTCGGGATTAGCGCAATGAAAGAGGAATTGCACCCATTAGGAATAGCACCACTGTTAAAGAAATACTTGACTGCTTCAAAGACATCATTTTCAATGGTGGACCAAAACCGACGATAAAAACCAAATGTAAATCCATCCGGACCAGGGGATTTATCAATCCCACAATCCCAAACCGCCTTTTTTAATTCCTCTTTAGTCACATCGCATTCCAAGTCAATCTGCTGCTCCAAAGTAATAG
>BQNB010029549.1:0-23392 GCA_026074375.1 Tanacetum coccineum | reverse complement strand
ATTTGGCATTTTGAGACCGTTTTTGGTTATTTTAGCTCGTTTTTAAAGGTAAAAGGTATGTGTGATTAAGCACATACCAATATACAAACTCGATTATAGGGTTTTAGGTGTGCAACTTTTGGGAGATGAACCATATCGTTAGAGTTTGAATTGTAGCAGTTTTTAGGTCATTTTTAGGGTTCTCGAAACCCTTTGTAACCTCCTATTACTCATGTTTTAATCAAGTGAAGTCCTCTATCTTTTATTCATTCAATATGTCTATGTGTTGTTTGATTAATTACTGTTCTTCACTTCTCTTTAACATGCTAGGCTAGATCTATTAGTGTTTACATAGGATTGCATGAAACTTAGTTTGTAGATCCTTTTAATTTTTGCTTCTTGTAATGGATGTGCATGTTAGGCTCTAGAAAACTGGCTTTAAAATATTACATTAGCATAGACGTCTAGGGAAGCGCGAGTGAGTAGAAAGGATATCATCGGTAACAGTCTTCATACTACCTTACCCATCTATGGTTGATCACCTCTTAAATATTTAATGCATGTAATGTACTCTTAGGGGCCTTCTAATAGTCTTCATACTACCTTACTTATGCGTTGCCTTAACCGAATATTACATAGACAGCGGGTTCGTGTAATTTGTTCATGACTTAAGAAATATTTACACAGATCATCACAAGTGTGACAAAGCAATAGGATTAGGAGAAGCAAACTAAGGAGTAATGCGTGATTAAGTAAATATGTTTGTTTACCCATCGAGTTTTTACCAAAGTAGTTTAGTTTAATATTAGTTTAAAACCAAAACCACCTCTTAAAACCCAAGATTTTACATGCTTTCTGTAAAATATAAAAACATAAAAATAATCTTCTTTCAACCCCTTAGATCTTAGTTAGGTTTAGTTTTAGCCTTCACACGCTATTCCCCTAGAGAATGATAACAACCCTCGAGTCTTGCCTATACTACACTACAATGGTTAGGTACACTGCCTAGGGAGTTGTAAAACTTCTTTGTGAGTTCGCAACACCCACATCAATAGTTTCTAGTGGATCTCATCAAACCATAACCTCGTTGCACCTATCAGGGTAGAGTTGAATATGTGACACCATGTCGGCATAGCCCATGGTTCTACCTTAGCAGCGGTTTGGAAGATTTTTAAGTGGTCTTCCGGATCTCCCGTTCCGTCTTATATATTGACATTGCTTGGTATGCGTATTCTTTTGGGGAATATGAAGTTGTGGATCTGTGGGGTAAATGGATCTATTTCTTCACACAACCAAGGCTGGGATAGGTCTTCTTCATCCGTGCTAGATTTTTTCTTATTTGATATGGACTTCCAGTGTCCTCCTCCGTTGTCTTTGCTTTTTGAGCGAGCGACCCTCCTCGCCGAGGTAGGTGTTCCGCGGTTAGCTTAGTCAGCTGCATTCTATTCCTTTTCAATCTCCCTTTGCCTGTCACTAGAGCAAGTAACATAGCTTCGGATGAGACTCTTGGCCTCCCTTTGCGTGTACCGGCATGCTCTCGGCGCGGAAAGTTGTTATCATTAATAATTCACTAACTAACAAGATCTGGAGGTCAAGGAGGATTAAAGAGAAAGTAAGCCATATTAGATTAGAATGAGAAAAAAGGAAGATGTGTGTGTGTCTAGAGAGAAGGAAAACATACACACACAAACTTATGAGATGTTAAATTGTGAATCCTCATCCTCCTATGGAAGTATAGGAGGGTATTTATAGCCTTCATGTCTTCTACCTATGCTACTTTGACATATCTAGTCCTTACGTGACACAACTATAGTAAACTAATGTAATTTCATATAAGTCGACATATTTTAAGGCTAACAATCTTCCCCTAATATTTGGACATACATAATTACTTACAATGTTCCTAACAAGTACAATCACAACAGAAATAAAGTCTTCCAATGTTGAAGATGTCTTCTGAGTTCTTCTGTTCTTGAAACTTGTACTCCAGCTTGGATCTTCAGTGTCTTTACTTGTGCAGGAATCATTGTAGTTTTCATGAGTTGGATTAACTTCCCCCAATCTATGCAGCATGTCTTGAAAAGCTTTCTTCATAGACTCCTTTTTGTTGAAGTTTCTGAATCAGCTTCCCCCCCAAACCAACATTCGTATCTTAAGCAGATTCTGAAACTATAATGTAGCTTCGTAGAAGAAGAAGTAGATATAGAACAGTAGATAAGAATCAAAGAAGTAGAAGAAGAAGTATATCACATCAAATAGAACTGCTTCTATACTGTATCATGTCATTAAGTCTTGATGAATATCTGTTCGGGGGTAAAATGCAAGAAATCAGCAACAATTCTTCTCACGTATGCAGAATACGTCACACAAACCATACTTAAGTAAAGTAGTATACACTACTTCCCCCTGGAAGTTGACCTGGTAACATCAAAGTACACATTTTCCCCCATGATGGTTTTGAAGTCTTGGAAGCATCATTGTTGTGTACGCATATATACACGAGAAGTTCTTGTCATAAGCACAAATCTTGAAAAGTTATGAAGGTCGTTGAAGAACTTTGAATATTTTGCTTAGACTGTGAAGTACCATTGTCGTTAAATAACACAATAATATCCCATGAGAGTTGCTAATCACATCTCAACCTTTAAACTCTCTAGCTAACTTTCCAACCTCGTATTCATTCGGCTATTGATGTGACCACTTGGTGAAGTAAACCCGATATACCAAACTTGAAACTGAAGTAAAATCCCCTAAATTTTTTCCTTAAGCTTGCTTTGTTGTTGATTAAAGAATGGTGCAAGATAAAATCTCTATGTAACCTATACCCAACATCAAAAGTATAAGAAGTACCACACCTCTTGAAACTATTCACATCTACATCTGCGTGTGGCACTAAGCACTATAACGTAACTCCTACAAGTAATAGCTATAACCCGTGAGTACTACAATGTAACTCCTTACATCAGGTATAAATAGATAATCTAAGTCTTAATCATATTCCTTCTGTGCTCAAGCAAGTCATCAATTGATAGATTGGGTTTGAAGAAAAGGGGTAGAAAGTAGAAGGAAGTCTCGATTATGAAATAAGTATACGCCTTTGTGAAACCCACTTCATTCTCAAATAAGGGATACCAAATCAACTTCGTGATCACTTGTCATTTAGAATCTGAATCTGTAGCCGTTTGTCATTTTAGTGAATCTTGTGTAGGATCGTTTTAGCATTAAGTGTTGTGTTTGCTTTGGTGTTTTTGTTTTGATTGTCTTGATTGTTTTTAGGAAATTAGGGTTTCAAAACATGGGTTTTCCTTAAACCATGGGAATATATGTGATGTGTTATTGTGTGTAGGTATTATTTATTATCAAGTTTTACATTTATATTTTGCCGACTTTACCTAAAAACAACACTAACGGGCAGTGTACCCGATCAGTTATAGCTTTGTTGGTAAGTAGGGTGTCGATCACTAAGAGCGAGAGTGTTAATTCCTAAGTCTACCAGTTTTATAGTTATCTATGTTAGTTCTAATCTAAGTTAATTCTAAGTTAAACCTATCCTAAACCTAATTCTAATAGATAAGGGGGATATAAACTAATTTGAATTAAGGGGAAATACAGAGTCAGGTAGAGAGGGTCAAAGAACTACTTGGCTAAATACGTAGAAGGACAATAGAACGTGCCATGCTATAAAGTATTAGAAAAAGTCAAAGGTAACTTCTGCGCGTTACATTAGTTAATTAATCATGTAGTACAGAAAACATTAGAGTAATAGAAGTTAATTAATTAGATACTGTTGTCAGTCATACAGACTGTAAACACCTACTAGAGGTATCCTTACGTTTATAAAAGGATCTCTAGGGAAGGCATTAGAAAATACAACGAAACAAAAACCCCCCAACCAACATGTAAAAGACAATAGTTTAAGTATTTAGAGTATAATTATTGTATTAAGGATCTAGCAAACTAGGCAATATCAAGGAGGTATAATACAAATCGTTTTAAGATCATTGTGAGTGTATCTTCGTGATACTGTTAACTAGTTACCGTGATAGTTTGATAGAAATAATCAGTGTTACCTTGTTATTGACTGAATTATACAAGTGAAGAAACATCCTATTAACAGTCTAAACGGTCTAATGATACACAGGTAAAACGAAATCCTAAAAGTGGTGATCGAGAGCTTTGTAAGAGACTCTGATCTCGAAGAACATTACTTATTCGAATATCTTTCCAAACTCTAAAAGAGTGTCTGAAGCTGAACCAATCCCTCCCCCCACATCAGTGAACTGCATCTAAGAATCCCAATATCAAGAAGGTGAATATGACCTATGGTCCATAAAGATGCGACAGTATATTGCCATCACTGATCATATACTATGGGATATAATCACCAATGGAGACCAAGCCACAATTGATCCTACATCCTCGTCAGGTCCAGTATCTGCACCAAAAACTTTGCTTGCTGCTAACGCAAGAAGAAACAATGAGAAAGCTCTTAACATATTGCTTTCTGCAATACCTGATAGACATCGACTCAGTTTCATGATGCTGCATGCCAAGAACCTATGTCAGCCATAACAAAGACGAAGAATATTGAAGGTAATGAGAAGCATCAAAGGAAAGATGCAAAAGAATCATTGAAACAAAAATTCGAGACGTATACATCGGAATCTAGATAAGAGGCTAGATTCAGCATACGTAAAGGTTTCAGAACAATCTTAGTAAGCTTGAATATATATGATGCTAAAGTGTCCCATGAATATGCGAATTTGAAGTTTCTAAGAAGCCTACCATCTGTGGGCATTTAGTTTGCTACACATGATTTAGGATAACTGGATTGTATGAATTGGAATTTGATGATCTCTACAACAACATTATGAAGTTGTATGAGCATGAATTGAAGGGTGGTTTCCAATTTCAAGCCTCACAAAATATTGCTTATTTCAGTCCATGAAATAAAGGCAGATACTTTAAAAACAAAGTACAGCTGACTCAGAAAGATATACCCAAAATGAATATATTCGGGCTGCCGGTCAAGCAAGGTGCAAGACTGCTACCTAAACTTTGCTTCCCACTCAGATGAAATCATATGTTCTTTCTTTGCTCACCAAGCATCTATGCCTACAACTTATGATGATGAGACCGCTGCAAATTGATGAGGATTCAAAGTAAAACAAAATGTACATTCGCATGGCAGTGTCAATGATAACAGCAAGGATAAGGAAGTAAATAGGAAAAACAGGAAGACCATAGACCTCAAGCCAAAGAAAGGGATCACTTTTATGACAAGTACCAAGATTGTAATGCTGTTAATAGTCAAAAGTTTGGTCATTTTTGCTAGGTGAGTGCAGACTTTTCTAAATATCACATAAAAATAGAGCAAATGGTCATAAGGAAAAGAAGTTTATCTAGTGGCTATTGTAAGATTCAAACTCAAACAATGGTGGAAAGACAACAACAATGAAGAAATTGACTGGACCACTGTGAAAATGATGCTGAACCATGACATTTGGCATATATGCACTGACTGAATTAGAAGAAGAAGCATGAAGCATGGTAGATAGATGCAGAACATAGTGCACTTATGGCAAGATTGACTTGGTAATTTTGACTGGAGCAACAAAGCTGAGTATGATACCCCATATCTCTAGCCTTAAGGCTATACAACCACAAAGGTTACCTTACTAGTTCCAAATGTATAGTAAATCTTATAAACAGATGCATGAAAACTATCAAAACATGAAAGAGACAAATTTCAAAAAAAAGGCTATGATCTGAATTCTAGGATATCAAATGAGCGTAGAGTCATTAGAAGTCACTACTTAAAAACAATGAAAAGAATGGATATTGCATGGCGGTGGATAAGTAATGAACCGAATATAAAAGCCGTTAAAGTTGCAGATTATAAACCTAGAAGAAAAACAAAGATGAACTAGATACAAGCTTAAAAGAAAGAGATGATTTCAAAGGTAAAACTTAAAAATGGACAAATGCTTCTGTACTACTAAATGAAGGTCCTAAACACACAGAGAAATTTGTCTGTTAAAACATGTATAGGATTGGTGGGTTTAATCTAGTGGAAGATAATGAAAGTGCAAGTCCCATCTGGAATACAAATATCGACTGAATCCTTTTGTATCCAAACTTTCAAAAGGGCAAAAGGATTCCAACTGCAGTACCTCCACTTACAATAATGTCATACTTTACACCTAGTAGACAATTTCTGACTTTACAGGGATAGAATGAACTAGCTATTATGGATAAGGTCGTTAATCAGAAAAACAAAGTCTAGTCAACCAGAAAATCGAGTAGAAAATTATTAAAGTCATTAATTGAAGATTGGGTTGATAGTGGATGATTAAGATACTTTTTTAAAACTTTTCAGAAATTCAACAGAAAACAGTTTTTGAACTCATACAATAGTGAAACATCTTTTGAAAACAGGTCACCTAAAATCAAGATATCAGTGTTTGTCAAGGATCTAGGAAAAAGGATATTGGAGGCACAAAGGGTAAAAAACATGATTTGTATGTTATTACAATCCTGATCACTAATAAAGATTGAAACCTACACGAAAGAACCTTCCAAACAGAAACCCAAACTCATAAACCAAGGAACGCATGGCTCAAGGACACAAGTACCATTCTAGAACAAACAATATGGTAAACCAAGTAACTACCATGAAACCTCTAGGTACCCTCACCAAAAGAGTCTTTTAACACCATCCATTACTTACAAGGGAAGGGTTTGAAAAGTACTGCCAATCCAAAAAAGACCAAACCATACCTTCAAAAAGTACTGCATAATTTGTTTATCAATGTACTGCTAGACAGAAGAGTTACCACATGCAGTAACATATTACTAAGTGACAGGTAGACCTATTACCCAGAGTAATGGATAATGTAAGACCTAGAACCTCATGTTTTTTGTCTTCTACCATAAGGACTCCTAACAGACCACAAAGACCCAAGAAAATTATGAAATCGATCTGGGTTAAGAAAGAACGTACTGGTGGATCACAAGCAGTACCTCCATAAAATGTAAGAGTCAAAAGGATGCCATGATAACTCAAACATAGAGAGACCAAAAGATGTTCTTATCTAGATCTGTGAATAGTGGATAATTTGAACATACACACTCAATGCATTTGATTATGTAACTCCAATTAGGGGAATCCAAGTCATTATGACTTGGGTCCCTAAAAGAGTCTAATACCTTTAAAATTTGTTTGTACATTCAATCCAGAAGAAGATCCTCAAAATTATGCTATAATTGACAGTGGTTGCTCTGGAAGTATGACAGGAGACAAGTACAAGCTGTCTGATATATAAGAATTCAAGGTGGTTATTTGGGCTTTTTGGAAATGATCCTAAAGGAGGAAGAATCACGGTAAAAAGGAACCATCAAGACATCAAGGCATAGACTTTGAGAAATTCAGCTAGTGAGAGCCTTTCAGTACAATCTCCTATCTGTTTCTCAAATCTGTGATAAGAAGCCATAATGTCTCTTCAACTGATAATGAGATTCTTTATCTTATCACCAATTTAAGTTTGATATGAGAAGATCGGTGCGATACTTATAGCTCCTATAAAAAATGATGTAATACAGTCTGGATCTAAAGAATATTATTCCTTTTGGAGGAGTAACTTGTTTGGTTGCAAAGGCAACAAAGGATAAAGCTGTCTTATGGCACAGAAGATTGGGGCATGTAAACTTCAAGAATATTAACAAATTGGTCAAAGGCAATCTGGTTAGTTACCTTCCAATACGTTCAGCTTGATCATTCATGTATGGCATTAGAAAGGTAAACAGCCATAGGGCGTCCTTGCAAGTAAGATTGAAGAAAGAACAGTCAGATAACCTTTTAGGAATTGCTTCATATGGATTTTTATTGGACCTGTATTCAAATAGAAGGTGTAAATAGAAAGAAGTATTGCTTGGAGTTACTGATGACTGTAGTCAATTTCCAGTTGGGTGTTTTTCCTTGGCTTACAAGGATGAGACATATGAAATGCTTCATGATCTGATTGTGGGTTTTCGAAAACAAACTAAGAACATAAAGTGCATACCATCATGTAGTGACCATGTATACAGAATTTCAAGATCAAATTATAAATGAGTTTGTGCACAAGAAAGGAATACAAGAGAGAGAATAGTATTGCAAGGACACCACAGCAAAATGGTATTGCGTGAAAGAACGGGGGGGGGAGAATAGGACTCTCATTGAAGCAGCTAGAACAATGTCTAGCAAGACTCACCTTTACTAATTCAAATTTTGGTGGCTGAAGCAGTCAATACTTGCTTGTTATGTGCCTTATCAGAGTTTGGTGACTAACCTCAGATGAAGACTCCTTATAAATTTTGATGGTAGATCTCCTACAGCAGTTCATGAGATTCTTTTTGATGTCCTCTGACTATTCTTAATACCCTAGATCAATTATGGGTAAGTTTGAATGGCAAGTCAAAGAAGGGCTATCAGTTGGGATACTCTACAGCCGCAAAGGATTAAGAGTCTAATCAAACTGGTAACAAGAAAAGTTCAAGACTGTGCTTCATGTAGCCTTTCTTGAAGAATCAGTAGAATCAAAAAGAAGAAGGACCTGACTTGGAGTTTGAACTTGAACGTTCTAACTCCCTCAATGCATACCTACCTGTAAGAAAAGAAAAACTATGCTGATACAGGAGAGAAATGTATCAACCTATGATGATGTGAAGATTTAGATGAACCACAGGTTTATTTTCGAAGGTCCAAGCTTTCCATGCCAGCTCGAATACGCATGTCAGAGGAACGTACTGCTGACACAGAAGTTCATTGTTACTTCTGAGGTACCAAGCTCCTACTTTATGAGCTTAGTGTAAGATTGATGCATCAAGAATCTATTGCGAAAAGTTCATAAAGATATGCTGCAAGGAATCGCATTTCGAAGAGGAAAAGAGGAGAATAGCACTTGAAAAGGGAAAAGAAAATGCCAACAGTACTTTAACTCTAAGTACTGGCAAACACATCTCTCAAAGTACTGTAATACATCCTACAGATTCAGATGATGAGTTCCAAAAGATGGTGTTTATTTCTCTAACAAATACTTTTGATGATGAAAAAAAACAGACAATGAGGAAGGTGGAGCGCCTGGATTACAACAACATGGAACCCAGCCATTGATGTCAGTCATACTCCAACACAAAAGAATTCAAAAGAATTCATCCTCAAGTCAGATTAAAGCGAAAAGTACTGCTGGGTTTTCAAACAATGAAGAAAGCTTAAAGAAGGTGATCTGAATCCAACATCAAGCATAGCTGTGCATTTTATATACAAGCAAAACAACTAACCACAAAGATCAGCAGACATGCTTGTTTGCTTGTTTCTTATCTCAAGAGGAACCCAAGAAAGTCTCTCAAGCTTTATCAGATGAAAGTTTGTTAAAAAAAGCGATGCAAGAGAAACTGCTTCAATACAAAGCACAAGTGTATGGGTATGTATGTGACTTACCAGATGGCAAGAGAGTGAATTGGTAACTAAAAGGGTTTTAGAACAAGAGAAAATGAACGGGGTACTATTATCAAGAATAAAGCACGACTGGTTGCACAAGGGTACAGACAAGAGGAAGGTGTGGATTATGATGACAATTATTTTGCACCATTGCCAGAAGTTGAAGCAATTCAAACTCTTTTTGGAATTTGCATTCTATCATGTCTTACTGGCTAAAAGATGGAAGTCAAAAGGTGCCATTTTTATATGCGAAACATCAACAGAAGATGTTGTATGTCAAACACCTACCAGGTTTTGAAGACCCTGCTCATCCAAACAAGGTCTACAGAGTAGTCAATGCACTTATGGCATTACTTCAACCCCAAGAGTCATGGTATGAAGAGACTTTCAACTTTTCTTTGAAACATGGTTATAGGAGAGGGGCTATTGATAAAACTCTATTTAATAAAGAAGATAGAAGATATATCATGTTGTTACATGTTTATTGTTGATGATATATTTTGGAGTCTACCAAGCCTATCGATGGTTGAAAGATTTTGGGTAAACTCTATAGTGCAAAAGGAATTCAAGATGATTTTAATTGGTGAACTCGCTTTCTTTAATGGGGCATCAAGTCCAAGAAACCTACTATCCCCCCCCCTGGGTATTTTATCGCTAAGTCAATACAAATATGTGAAAGACTTCCACCAAAATGTACTTTAGAACCATTAAAGCCACATCTACCCAATTGAATGATCATAAACTCTAGTGAAAAGATGAGAGGGTGAAGATGGTAGATGTACATCTTATAGGTCAAATGATTGGGTGTCTCATGTACTTAACTGCTTCAAGACCAGAACATAATTTTGTTGTTTGTCCTGTGTTGCAAGGTTTCAAGTCAACTCCAAAGTCTCTCATATGCATGATGTAAAAAGGATCTTTAGGTACCCTCAAACTTCAACCAAAATAGGTTTATTGGTATCCTAATGATTCCTCTCTTTCACTTAGAATCTTTTCGAAGTGACTGAATTGCTGGAGGACAATCAGGATAGACGATTTCAACTTCAGGAGATGACAATATCTTGAAGAAAGACTGGTACTACTTGGAAATGCAAGAAATAAAACAATTGTGGCTATATCATCTACAGAGGCAGAATACGTAGCAGCTGCAAGTTGTTGTGCTCAATGTAACTTTGGATAGCAAAATCAACTGCTAGATATTATGTGAGTTTAACTTCATGAACACTGAAATCCATATAGACAATGAAAGTACCATATGCATTGTGAAGAATCCTGTTCTTCACTCAAAGACTAAGCATATTCAGATTCGACATCACTAATCCGAGATTGTTATGAGCAGAGGCTCATTAATGTATCGAAGGTTCATACGGATGACAATGTACAAATTTACTCACAAAGGGCTTTGACTTGGCAAGATTTAACTTTTTGGTGGTAACCATTGGTATGATGAACCCATAGCTACGTTTGAGGGGAGGACTACATGTAAAGTACTGGTATTCAAGTAAAGTACTGTTCTGGTTAGAAAGAATTTTTGGAAGCACTATTGTTACGTTTATGGGGAGGATATGAATGATTATTCAAGGTTTTAAAGATTTGATGCGATATTTTGAAAAATTACAGGGTTGTGATTGACAAATTTAAGTTGAACAACTTTTTCGGTTGAAAGTACTGCTTAGCCAACTCAAAGTACTGTGCTCTTCTTAGAAATATGCTTAGACAACTAGTACTTGTTCAAACGTTCGGTCAACGTCCAAATGATACGTATTTTGAGATAAAAATGTATTTACAACGGTAACTTTCTTTGTTAACCGACGAACCTAGTAAAAGGCCTCCACGAAATTGCATTTTTCTCTCTCATTTCATTCCCTTTTATTCAACCAATTTTTTAATACAAACTCCGACGCAACAACAATTCATATCCAATATGGCCAAAATTCGCACCATGTTAACAAGCATAATATGATTGCTTGTGTGGAGAAGACTGCGCATAATGCTGATTTTTATCAAATCATTGATTATCTCACTGGATGCTCAATTAACTATTCTTTGTTAGTTGATCCTGATCTCATTGGTCCATGGCTTCAACAATTTTGGGATACAGCTTCTCTAAGAATAATTAAGGAAGATGCCTCAGTATTTTGGCGCAAATGGTAGCTGGAAAAAGGGTTTTTGATTCATAGGAAACCATTCGAGGCTGATACTACTATTCATGATGCAGATGGTGTTGACTGTTATTTCCGAAGCAATGTTATTTGGACTCGTCTCAGAGACATAGGCAATAGAGGTAAATATGGCACAGCTTCATTGTTCTAATCCTCTAATTTACCCTCATGGAATATTTTAGTCCAAGTTTTACTTCTCATGATCGCTTAGTCCTAAGAGTACAACATGGGAACAATTTGGGACTAACATAGCATCAGCACTGGTAGGATTAGCAACCAACCAAAAGTTCAATTTTTCTTTGATGATTATGAATGGAATGCTAGGACATATTGCCAATGGTAAACCTTTTCTCATGTATCCTAGATTCATTCAACTAATTTTTGAACAAGCAATTAGAGGGAGTAACCAGACCTCAAAATTTTTATAACCATCAGAGTTACTCTTCCTCCTAAGGTTTTTTACTTTTCAGAGAAAGCATAGTCCTAAGTTACTCATGTAGGATTACACCTGTTGACACCACCATGTTAGATGTTCTAACAGCATTACAGCAGAGGAAGCACATAGTGAGAGTACGCAATTCAGGTGCTGAAAGTTTCTCCGAGGGATGCTCAAGGAGTACCCCTAACTCAAAGTGCTTGCTCAAGATAGTCCCTCTACAAGGTAACAGTGCAAGGCCAGCTCAAGGAACTGAGCTGAACACTCAAGGTACAGTGACGTTCCGAAGGTATTTTGTTCTGCAGAAGCTCAAGAACAGAGCTGAATATACCAAATCTCCATGATTATACTCCCTACAGTATGCATCTCAAACATCTGGAGGAGATAGGGGACTTTTGGATCTAAATGGCTTTAAACATGGAGGTTAGTGAGGCCAAGAACAAACAGTTTCTCAAGCCAAAACGATTCACAAGCTGAACGCCAAGACTCAGAAACTGTCAACAAGGGTAAAGCCATTGGTCAAACATCACATTCTTTGGGTGAAA
The DNA here is from genome assembly GCA_026074375.1 of Tanacetum coccineum. Lineage (NCBI taxonomy): Eukaryota > Viridiplantae > Streptophyta > Magnoliopsida > Asterales > Asteraceae > Tanacetum > Tanacetum coccineum. The sequence goes on along the minus strand of BQNB010029549.1, from coordinate 10,789 downwards.
AGTCAGAAAAGAGGAAAGAAGAAAAAGAAGAAAGTGTCTTCAGTCAAACTGGGAGGAATAAAGATGAAGGTAATTTGTCTGAAGAGCATCATGATCAAGATGATGATAACCATAAAGATGAAGGTATTTTGTCTGAAGAACATCATGATCAAAATGATCATACAACTTTTTGTTTTTATGAGGTTTTACAGCAACAGGGCTACTTAACTCTACTTAGAAAGAAAAAGTGGAAAGACACAAAACAGAGAGCAAATGAAAGAGGACAAAAGGATTCTTCTGATGTAAAAAAGAGGGGATACAGAAGAATGTGGATTTATAGAAGAGATTCAAGAACTGCTAGACAACGTGCGTGTTCACCAAGGTACTTTAAATTTGAAGATGAAGCAGGTCCGATCAAGACTAATTCGTCTAACTCAATAAGAAGAGCCTGAAGACAGTTCAAAAATGATGAATTTATCTTTGCTTGATATCTCTCTCAATATCAGTAAACCAAGAGGCTTAAGCATTCTGGACCTATGCAATCTCAACCTCAACAACCAACTCAAGACTGACCCAAAAGAAAAAGCAAAGGAAATTGGAATGAATAGCCCCAAAAAGAAGAAACTAACTCTACAACAAATCATAGCTTGGAGACGTTGCATACTGATGAGAGAAGTTGCTAGGAAGGTTCAGCAGAATGTGGATCAGAGGAAGGAAAGAAAAAACTGTTGGAAGAATTTGAAGAAACCGCAAACCGAAGTCTATTTTGAAGAAACCCACATCTCATGCCACAAGAACGGAATCACATATGAGCTTCCTTAAAGGTCAAGGATACAAGAATGTACAAAAACTAGGTATCCCACAATGAAGGAACCTGTATGAAAAGTCAAGAATCCAGACAAGATTCCTACAAGGATTTTTATTCCAATTGAGTATCAGAAAGAGAAAAGCAGTTGTTACAGAGAGAGATGCAAAGAGACTCTTAGAAAGAGAAAGAGCTACAATTAAAGAAGAGAACATCCCATCAAAGAAGACTTAAATGCGAGGACAGAACAATGATGGAGCCTCAGAAACTATCATAGGATTGTAGACTTTGAGAAGAGTGCACAAGATAGAGAGTCCCCACTGGAAGCAATCTCTATGGATTACAGAATTCAAGGTCATTGACTCACCCCTATGAAGAGTATCTGGATAATTTGATAGGCAAACATACTTATTTCAGAGCTTTCGACACTCTGTGTTGGGGGAGAGGGATACTGCACATCATTTATAGACAGGATCTATATCATCTATAGCTGGTATTGTACAAGTACTATTTAATAACATATTCCACCAACTGTGTTAGATTGATACATCTGGGTGATCTACAACCATTTGGGAGACGTCTGCAACAAGTGATGATGAATTTCTGGAAGAATCAAGAATAGTTGGGAGAATTATTAGATGAGACTTAAGGAATCTTACGGAGTACATACATTGATTAGAGGATGGTAACAATGCTCACTCTCATATGCTGACATGAACAGAAATATCCTCTATCAAGAGAGCTGATGACATGATGCTAGGGAATATATATGGGAAGTGTGAAGAATGAGAGTGAAACAGCTATCACATTGCGATACATCCGTTTATTTTTATGACAACCTATCAATATGGTGATGACTCTTAAACAACTGGGTATGGATTATACTAAATTTTTCTTTGAGTAACATATCTTTGTTTGATAAAAAGACTTAACAGTGAATAAGCAGTACCTATATTCAAATGTACTGCTGGTTATAAAACACAAATAGTACTTGTCTGAAAGTACTGCTTAGTTAAAAATTTTGTTTGTGATGTGCAACAAGGTTTAAGCAGAAATGTCTAAAGAAAATAAAACTTGTTGTTAAGGATTTGAGTGTTTGAGTAAACCACCACACAGCAAATTGAAAATCAATTCACCATGTCTAACAAACATAAGAATTTACTAGTCTAAATCAAACAGTTTTGGTAAAGACATCTCAAACCTGTTGATGGTTGCCAATTTACCAAAAATTGTATGGTGATCAATATACCATGGTATTGCACTGAAATATTGGCTACTCCAAAGCAAACGGCTTTTGGTAAAGAAATCCAATACGTTTAGATAGCTTTAGATAGTTTGGCTCAAAACTATATGGTTCTCAACCTCACCAATGTTTTATATTACTGAGAAGTTGTCGCTAGTACCTATCAAACGGCTACCGTTAAAGACAATATCACAAAACCGCTCATGTTTTAATGACTTACCTAAAAGTCATATAGTATCAACATACGTATGATTACATGTTCTGGAGTGTTCGAGAGTTGTTTTCAGTTCACCGTGGATTATTAGCTTTTCTAGGTACCAAAGAACTGACTAGCCCAAGAGTGAATGGCTACTTGGGAAAGGCTCATAAAAACCATTTATGTTGCTGAGAAGACCTGCAGCTGAATGAAGAACAATCTGTTTGATGCGAAGACAAAAGAATTTTTGAAGAAGTATTTTATGTTCAACACAAGAGGTGCATTCAAGATACTCAAACAGATTGTAATACAAGATACTGCTTAGAGAGTGTATATACTATAAGATGAAGACTTGTATTATGAGGAAACAAAGATTCCAACCACAAGAAACTTGCAGTCGGGCAAGTAAGAATTCAAGTTTAGAGAGATTGTTAGGGAAATACAAGTCAGAAGGTCAAGTATTTGCAGTCAGGAAGGTCAAAAAAACTGCCTGCTTAAAGATGAAAAAAAGTCAAATGTACTGCCGATCATTAGTAAGTTTATCCATGTAACAGATATAAAAAAGACCCTAGATTAGTGATTAGTATTAATTAGTATTTGTGTCATACAAGGACTGTACACCTACTAGAGTTATCCTTACGTTTATAAAAGGATCTCTAGGAAGGCATTAGAAATACACACGAAACAACACAACAAGAAAAAGCATTAGTTAGAAGTATTAGAGATAAGTATTGTATTAGGGATTTGCATACTTAGGCAGATTCAAGGTGTGATAATACAAATCGTTTGTTTGATCATTGTGTGTTCTTCTTGATACTGTTAACTAGTTTCTGTATAGTTGATAGTATTACATCAGTGTTTCATTGTTATTGACTTGGATTTATTCAAGGAAGTAACATCCTTTACAAGCTAAAGGCTTATTATACTAAGGTATATCGATCCTACAGTTAAACCTATCCTAAACCTAATTCTAATAGATAAGGGGCATTTTCAGTTTGAGAGACTGGCACTGGTTTGGTGGTGACTTAAATCTATTTTAGTTACGGTAACACACGCAAGTTGATAATAAGAAGATAGAAGAGTGGTCAAGCCTATTTTTAGTATTAACCATGATTAATCCAATTAAAATGCAGGTTTGTTTATTAGTGCAATGATTGACTTATCTCGAGGGGTATATCATTCCTAGATTTAGGCGGTACTTCTTCCTAAAACCTAGACACGCTAATTCTGTCACAATTAAACGCATCCGCATAAAGCAATCTTTTGTTGATTATAATCTATCTTAGGATAACAATAATGGTGATCTTATCGAATCCAAGCTCAACGAGACTTTACTAACTTATTGTTTAACGGCATCTTACATACTAGTAGTCCACTATCCAAGTCCTTACCAAGAGAATCAGAACGTCATTTGTTGATCCAAGGTCACATGCTAGTCCAACTTGTTTACTAAACCAATGGTAAGGATAGGTCATTATTTGTGATCCTATGATTCTAGTAATGTAAGTTGCTATATGGAGAGCTATCCTGGTTAATCTAGTCTACTTGGTCGGCATAACTAGATCCAGTTGATTGATAGGTCACATACAAAAGCATGTAAACGATTATAAATTGATAAACATAATCAACAATCAACGATAAATTAAGCAATTGAAATAAACAAACAAAACATTAAATCTTCATAAACATGGCTAATACCTAAGGGTATTGGGTATTAGCCAATAATCATTGTATCGAATACAAACATAATAAATGAATCAACCAATGTAACCTAACCGAGTTAAACGAATGATACCAAAAATTGAACGATTATTAGAATATAGATGATTACAAGGTGTACCCTATGGAATTAAGCGCGTTACTTGACCTTCTTTGCTCTTCTTGCCTTCTGAAAATTTACTTCAATGGTTAGGGTTTCAAAAATATGTTTAAGCACACCCTAAACTCGTGTTTAGGGATTTGTATTTATAGTCTCAGAAAATTCGTCGATACGCCGTATTGGTTGAGGTCAATACGGCGTATTGGGGGTTTCTTGTAGTAGGGACCACGTTCAATATCTTCCAGAATCTTCAAATACTTTATCTTAGATACGGCGTATAGAGTCTTCTGGATACGGCGTATTGCTCTTTAATTCTTTGTAGTTTCTAGTAAAGTGCAGGCACAGATACGTCGTATCTTCCTTCTTGGATACGGCGTATAGATTGTTAGAACAATATCTTGAGATTTCTTCGTTTAAGCTCCAAAATGTGTGCCTTTTAGCATAACTTCACCAATTACTCCATAATTACTGCAAATATCAAATATAAACAATTAAGTACCAATTCGTGCAATAATTATACAAAAATGGGTAAGAAACATGGGATAAATGATGCTATAAAAGTGACGTTATTTGATGTCATCAAATATCCCCCTACTTGAATCCTACTTGTCCTCAAGTAGACTTTAGAAAACTTATGAAAATGTATCCTAACCGTAGTTAAGGATTTTTCCTTTAAGAAATTATTCGTTCAATTACTAGTACACAACCAAGCACCTCACGAAGTAGGAACATGAAATCACTCAATTCACACAACTAATATATGTGGTAACATGTAACTAATTTGATCAATTTCTCGGTCGTGACGAGTATTCTATCGTAAGCTTGGTAAGGATACACATCTTTACCACTAAAGCTAAGGAGTGACAAGTCTACAAAGGTAAATTGGGTTAAGGTTTAAAGGGTTGATCATTCTTTCTAGTCTCTATCGATACCAATATTCCAGAAAAGGTGACAAAATCACATATACACATCCATAATGATGGAATAGACATATGTGATTGCTCGATCCTTAACTCAAATAAGCTAAAGAATAGGACTAGTAATCTTTACCAATAGTCATAAACCAACAAGGGCGACAAAATCATATATACACATATATAATGATGGAATAGACATACATGATTGCCAAGGTTATAAATAGTGTGATACGTGGTGTGGCGGCATGGCCACGCCTCAAGCCTTGGGAGCCTTTGCGAAGCCATGGCGTATTTCAAGGCGTGACTATAGGGGCAAAATAATTTTTATTGGTTTATATAATAATATCATATTTCTTATACATATCAAGTTTACAAAAGGTGTTATGCATAAAAGCAATATGAAATACTATAGTCAATAGTTTGTCCAAAGATATAAAAACAAATGTAGATACATATTAGTCATAAAAATTTAAAAAGAAAGAACATACTAACAGTCATTAAGGATGCTTACCAAGGGTGCTAAATGTCTTATGCATATTCAGTGCATGGTATTAGACAATGGACATCAACTCAGTAACTATTTGTGAACTTGTAGTCTTCGTGGTCATATACTGACTACTACTCAAAATTGAGTTAAAAATTACTAAGCCCAAAAAGAAATAGCCTAAATACAAAATAGCCTAATTTTTTAAAAGCTTCTAAAAATGGTGCCATTCCTTGCAATTTAGCGTGCCTTTGCACGCCTTTTGACGCCTTGACCCACGCTACGACTAAAGCCAACGCCAAGGTCTATATCGTAATGGCAAGGCTACGCCTCACGCCTTTGTGGCGCCAAGGCGCTCCTTTTAGAACACTAAATTTGTAACACCCTCAAATCTGAGCACGCAGCGGAATGTTTGAATATTCGAGGGCGTTACATTTATGGATCAATAGCACAAGATCTGAGAACGACTACTAAACGTGTCGTTTGAAAAAGATACATTGGATTAACAAAATACTTGTTTGTTACATAAGCCCATGGCTTCAAATTGTTCAACAATATAAATAAAGATTTCGGTTTATAACAATTTTCCCCAAAATGTAATAAGACCCCAAATCTTAAGTGTTGACTCTTCAATTATTGACTTCCAATGTATCATTGCACCTCGTGCCTTATTGACCTGAAAAACATGCTTAAAACGTCAACATAAAGTTGGTGAATTCATAGGTTTATGTAAATCAATAGTAGGACCGCAAGATTTCCAAGTGTATGATTAAGCAACAAATGCAAACATCATAAAAAGTAATTACGTTTTCCTAAGCTCATGACACTGAAGCTCGACATATGTGAATGCAAATATATTTGCCAACGAGTGTCCGTGAATGATGTGCTAACCTTGCAACATTCCAAATTCGACATGGTATGTGTTCGTTCCCGATGATAGCTAGTCACCCGAACAGGGATTGTCAATCCCTAATAGATCTATCCATAACATTCGCGCCCACATAATGTAACTCCCAATCACATCTATGCAATTAACAGTTCATGATCATGGACATAATAGGTTATAGTAACTCAGGCAAACACGTAATCATGGTATAAAATTGACACTTGCATCCAATTTATAAAACAAAACATGTTCTCACCCCAAGGATGTAAATCATTTAAATAATTATATAACATGGGGCTATGAACTCACCTGAGTGAATATTCCTCTGGAAATTGATAATAGATATCCAAGTATGAATCACACCGTCAAATACCTAAGTAAATACGGCCAGTCTTAGTCTACAAGTTTAGGCTAAAGACTCAATGTATAAACTATAATAAATTTGCTAGTTTATATATACTGTTATCACTTGTGTGGTGGTGTACGTGTTTAATGTATTTGAAATTGTTTGATGGCTCTTGGGAAAACGGATATACTTTCTTAATAAATATACTTATTTATTAAGTCGTAAATTAAGCCCGTTTAATGTCCGAATATATTAATATTCGACCGATTCTTTAAGTTTTTTTTATTTCACTTTTGATCACAAATATACCCTTAAGCTTCTCGATATTACACTTTAGTCCCTAGGTTTATAAAATATAAACATTTACACTGTAAACCCTTTAGTTTTGATAATTACATAATTAGTCCTTTAAGTTTATAAAAATGAAATTTAGTTCTTTATAGTTACTACTGGTAGATATAGTAATTACTACTGGTAGCATATTAGTTACTCCTGGTAGAATAATATTGTCATTAGTACTGGTAGTACTATAATGGTTACTATTGGTAATGTTATAGTTAGTCCGGGTAGTACAAATGCATTCGTTAAGCTTATTTAAGTTTGCTTAAGTTGTTTGGCTTATTGATAAGCTCGGATGAGCTTATTTTGAGCTTATTGGGCTCGTTGGCCCAACAACCATTTACTGAAAATTAGTACCAAGGTCCATTAAGGTTCGTTTGGTTTTTAAAGGGTATAAGGGCCTATATAAGTTTCAATAAGCTCGTAGGTCACCTTAATAAGCTCGTAGAGCTTATTACCACTTCGTGGGTCCTACTGTTGGGCCTGTTGGGCTTGTTCGGCCTTATTGGGCCCGCTTGTGGCCCGTAAGTTTTCTTAAACATTTGATTCTTTCCTACGGGTTCATGTTTCATATAAGCCCTCGATAAGCTCATGGGAGCTTAATTATAAGTTGAGAGCCTTCACTAATAGGTCGTTGGGCCGGTTGGGCCCGAACGTGGCATGTTGGATCGTGAGAGGTCCATTGGTTTCTCTAACCATATATAGGATTCGAAAATAGTCTTAGCAATTATATTTCGTTTGTTAGCCCCTATACACTAGTCGTGTTACCCATGCAAACATTTGTTTAAGTCGTGTATACCTTCCAAAGCCATTGTGTCGTGTTTTTCCTTAAGAGTTTACGTATGGTTTTTCTCATAACGGATGGTTTTCAAAACCTTATTTGTTACTAAACACGTTACTCGTTTCCTTTATAGTTTTACCACCACACCAGTTGTTAAGTGTATTCATAATACGCATCATGCGTCCTTAATTCATTTATCATGCGTGTTCTCAAGCTAGTGTGCTATACATACATACATTTGACCCATAAGCTAGTCATTACGAAAAGAATACGCATAATACGATTGTCATGAGTTTGAATGTGACTTACAAAGGTCCTAACGCCTTGTTTTCTTAATGTTTTATGGTTAATAACCCCGTAGTATATATCAATAGATATAGTAAATATCATAACAATACCTTAGGATAGAAAATGATTATTCGAATGCTAATTTTGTATGATACCTCTAGGCAAGGACGATTCGTAAACCGAAATCAACGAATCACGGGTCCGAACCTAGGGGACACGATAGAACCATACAAACGAGCTTCTTGGCTCCTATGCCTTAACTCGCGAACCCCTTTTCCCACCTTATCCTTGCAACCCTTCCTGAGCCTCTTTACTTCCAACCACTCTGAACCTTGAAGTGTTGAAGTGGGGTGGGTCTGTAGTTTATAAAACCCTAATAATAGTTTTTGAGCCGTGGTTAAGGTTTAGATAGAGAGATTTGCTTCAATTTTTGTTTGAGTTGTGTATGGGAGACTTCTTTTTATTTTTTTATGGTGTTCTTGACAAGGTAAGAACAAAGAAGAAAGGGAGACATGGATGCTCAAGTTGTTTAGCAACTATTGTTGTGTTTCTGAAATCTATGATATGAGGAACTAATGGGCTCTATTTATAGAACTATCTTGCTAAGCTAAACTCCCTTAGTTCATCTCCTTGACTAATATGCATGAGAGTGAGTGGGTTTTTTGGTTTAGCTATTAGTGAGAAATAAGTTTTGCTTTTACCTCACTAAAAGTACCATCTTAATGGCATAATCTAAGTACAAGATTTGGGATACTTAGGAGATATATTATGTTTGTACAAGATTTGGTTTGGTACTTAGTCTAAGTTAATGGCCCCCCCCCTAGATTTGTGAAATCTAGCTCTTGTGGGTCTCTTGTGTGTAACGTGAGAAGAGAGGCATACAAAGATCATGTGTTTGATCTTACCAACTGTATAATAATTCTAAAGTACATTCTTTAATACATAATTTTTTTACAAGTACGTACATAGACTATGTGTGGCTTTCACAATGGTTTCTTGTGTGTTGGTATTTTACCAATAACCGGCCTAATGGTTTTATTATACGAAAAGTAAATTTTTAATGTCAGGTATAATGGGGTATTGGTTTGAGTACTTGATAAGTTCTAGGTATTATCGCTGGTACGTCTAAGCGTATTTTTATTGTCAAAACTTGAAGTCATATTCACGTGACCAATACAAATCATAATTGAACAAAGCCAATAATTATCGTCTCTAGAAATAATTAATAGGACACGTCCGTTACGTAAATCATTATTTATTTTGGTGACCGTTTACCCTCTAAAAAAATTTCTAGTCTACGCATATATCTAACAGTAAAATTAAAAGTAAACCCGTATCGGACTAAAATAAATGGTGATCATTAATAGAGTCGTACAATGACGCGAAAATGAGAAATGTTACATAATTCACCAGATGTAGCATAGTTATGGTGTAACCAAAGGTATAGGTTACCTTGTAATCATTTTCTGAACTCATGCATTTTATTTCATCAATAGTTACGGTGTAACCATAACGGTCTAGTTACGTCGTAGTTGTGACATCAGCAAGATCTTCCCATCTCTCGATGCAAGTTACGATGTAACCCTTACGAGTTTGTTACGCCGTAATGTCTGATAACTATACTTAGTTGTCTTTAGCAACAACAAGAGTTACGGCGTAGTCCATACGGGCCAACTATGCCGTAACTTAGGTCTGGTCCAACAAGTTTTACATTTTTTTTCAAGTCACCCTTCCATTTCCACGTCTTTTCATTCCAATGCTCAAATAATACCTAATACGAAATATGAAACAATTCAAGTACATATTCATATAAAACACATTAAATATGAACATTTAACAAGGGAAATTGATACAATAATATAAAGATTATTTGATGTTATCAAATATCCCTCACTTGACTTCTACTTGCCCTCAAGTAGACCTTTTGAATTATTTTTAAAAAGATATCTCCCAAGTTATCTTGTAAGACATGAATTTAAAAACTCCTTATCCTAGAAACATCAAAGCCGAACACCTCACGAAAAGTGGAACAAAAACACTCAAACTCTCACTATTCTATGTGTTTCATTATCGGGGTGATCACTCAATTGCTCAATCATATCATGTATTCTATCATAGGCTTAGTGATGACATAAAATAACATACATTTTATAGCATCATTTATCCCATGTAATTAACCCACATTGTATAATTATTGCAAAGAATTGTCACTTAATTATTTATATTTGAGAATTGCAGTAATTAAGGAGTACTTGGTGAAAGTTAACAAAAGACGCGCATTCTAGAGCATAAATGAAGATATTTTAAAGATTAGTATTCTGAAGACCAATACGCCGCATCCATCAAGTAAGATACGGCGTATCCATGCTTGCACTCACCAAAGACCACAAAGGAATAAAGCTCAATACGCCGTATCTAGAAGAAGTCAATACGCCGTATTGAAGATATAGTATGTGAATATTCTAGAAGATATCAAACGTGGTCCTTACTCCAACAAATTCCTAATACGCCGTATCCCACATCATTCGATACGGCGTATCGACCTGTTTCCAGACCCTATAAATAGACGACCCAAAACTCAGTTTTAGGTATGCAGGTGAATCCCTAAACTACCAAGTCGACCAAGAGATGATCAAAATAGCATATAAGGTCAGAAAAGAGCCTCAAGATCATAGGAAAACTCTTGTAATCTTCGCTCAACCGAAT
>BQNB010029548.1:0-55659 GCA_026074375.1 Tanacetum coccineum | reverse complement strand
GGCAAAGTTTCTTTTCGTAATTATGTCATATTTTGCTTGGAATATATACCTGTACATGTTTCGCTTAGACAAAGACATACATGTTTCGCTCAAATATAACATGTCATGTTTCGCTTGAAAACTGTCTTACATATTTCTCTTGAAATAAGAATTACATATTTCGCTTAGAATAAGTGGAACATGTTTCGCTTGGAATGAGTGGGACATGTTTCGCTTGGAATGAGTGATACATGTTTCACTCAGAAAACATGTTTCGCTTCATTCAAGCCCAACATGTTTCGCTTCATTCAGACAAAACATGTTTTGCCTCATTCAAAAATCCTAAACCAAATTTTATCAAACATATGCAATCAAGAGTTCATTCTTAACTACACAATACATAACATATCATCACAGAAGCAATTATCACTAGAATTAAACAACATTTTAGGCTTGATAAAGGGAATTCAAACACACATAGAAGTGTGATTAGGGTCATTTATAGGACACATTATACTCTCTTGAGGGTCTACATCCGATTACAAACACATTTCACACCCTATGAGTAAACTTGTAGCCATTCTTTTTGTACTAACGCCCCAAATTCCTACTTTTCCATGTAAACGTGCATTTAGGAGGCACAAACATATTTGAATAGCACAAGAACATTCATACAACACTACTTAATACAAACCCACAACTGTTCCACCCTAGAATACATGTTTTACTTTATTCAACTAACAAAAATCATCATATCTCTCAAATGGTTAAGATATATTCAAACCTGTTTCACACGCTTCTAAGACGCACTCTATTGATCAAAACCCCTCAACTAATTGGACAAAAACCTCAACTTTTTACTTATGAACCCTAATTCATTTTTAATTGATTAAGAGTGCAAAAAGGGGATTTAAGCTAATTCGATTTACCTAGATGATGAGGAATGAAATATGAACGAGTAGATGTCAACCTTTTGCCTTGAAACCAAGTTTGAATTTTTAAATATGAAGGAAGCGAAATGTGTAGAGAGTTTTTGAGGTTGTTTGGAATATTAATAAGTATGAGTGAGAGTGAAATGTGTTTAAACACATATAACCGGTCAAGTTTCCAATATTGGCAGAAGTGGTCCTTGTGTTTTATGTCCTTTTCTATTTCTAATTTCAACTTATTACTAAGTCTTACTAAGTTATAGAAATTGCACTATTAACCCCTTAAGTTTATAACTAGTGTTCTAAGTCCTATATTTTGCCATTTAGACCCTTAAAGGTTAAATTCAATAACATTTTAAGACCAATCGAGTTACAAATACATTAACCCCCTTTAATTGATAATCTGTTATTAAAAAACACATGTTCCATTTTATTCCGAGATGACATTTTAAAAGATCATTTTTGAAAGAATTTGACTATTTCTCCCCCTCAAATAATGTTTTGTTTTCTATTTAAAGAGATGTAGACATTGTTTGAGTGATAGAAAATTCTTTAAAAATCTTTTCTGATGAGAAACTGATATGTTTAATTATTTTTCAAAAACAACACCAATAAAAACAAGATTTCTCTCGTTTTACATAAATAAATGCACTGACACGTACACCTATTTGATTAGATAGCACAGATTGTGTTGCAAAGTAAACACAAGACTTTGAATAAATATGAAGTAATTCATTCCCGAGAAAAATTAATTTCTCGTTGTGAGGTCAAGTTTTCTTTTTGGCGAAAAACTTGTCTTTAAATTGAAGACCGGGTTGCTATCTGAAATAATAGCAAGCCATTGACATGTTTTGAAAGTCTCTAGAACTTCTGCTCGAACTTCATTTACAACCTTGTATCATTATTAAATGACATTTCTAAGGCTGTAAATGTTATCGATTTTCAGAAGACTTGTCAAGAACACCATATTTTTATATTTTTCTAATTTTTTAATTTTGTATTTTCTTTTTATGGTTTTATATTTTTCTAAAGGGAAAATCTTTTTGATTTTTCTGATTTTCTTATATACATATGATACATAGGATATGTGAAGAGAGTACCACTATTACTCTTCCTTTTCGTCTGCCAACTTTTTCAGAGTCTCCGAGGACATGCTTTGCATTCCAAGCTTTTTTGATGAGAAATTACAGTCGTTCTCGTGCTAAAGACTTGGTGAAGATGTCTACCAGTTGATACTCTATTCTGACAAAATACAACTCAACCACCCCGTTCTCCACTTGCTCCTTGATAAAGTGATGTCTGATGTCTATATGGTTGGATCAGGAGAGTTTGATGTTGTTACAACATAATTCAATGGCACTTTTATTATCGCAGTACAAAGGTATCTTTTTGAACACAAGGCCATAGTCAGTTAATTGTGAACGCGTCCAAAGTATTTGAGCACAACATCCTGACAAGGCAATGTATTCAGCTTCTGTATTGGACATGGCGGTGCACTTCTGTTTCTTTAACTACCAGCTCACCAATCTATCACCTAACAGCTGCATACATCCAGACGTACTTTTTTGGTATCTTGGCAACCCTCATGGTCAGCATCTACAAAAGCTGTTAGAGCAATGCAAGAATCCTTTAGATACCACAGACCCATATTAATGGTTCCTCATAGGTATCGAAAGATTAGCTTAACCGCATGTAAGTGCTTTTCGGTAGGCTTTGCCTGATATCGGGCACACATGCACACATAAAATACAAGGTCACATCTACTGGCTGTAAGATACATAAGGGTGCCAATCATTCCACGATAACGTGTAGGATCAACGGCTTTCCCTTGTGTCACTTCATTCAGTTTGGATTTCCTCACCATTGGGTTATCCACTGGTTCACAAGTTTCCATACCATACTTTTAATCGATTCAAGAGCATATTTGGATTGATTTAAAAAGATGTATTTAGGACTCTGAGAAATCTGTAGTCCTAAGAAAAATAATAGTTTGCCCATCATTGACATCTGGAATTTTGAACACATTATTTTTGAAAACATTCTACAAAGATCAGGTTTAGTGGAAGCAAAGATAATATCATCAAAATAAATTTATACCAATAATATGTCCTTGCCTTCACGTCTGACAAACAATGTTGGATCAACGGTGCCTTTGGTGAACTTCTAGGAGAGTATAAATGATGAGAGTAAATTGTACCAAGCACGTGGAGCTTGTTTCAACCCATAAAAAGCCTTCTTTAGCTTATACACATGATTGGGATTCTCTAGATCTACAAACCCATCCGGTTGGCTAACATAGACCTCCTCACGCAGATTGCCATTCAAGAATGCGGTCTTCACATCCATTTGGTAGACGACCATGTTCATATGAGCAGCGAATGCAATAAAGATACGGATGGCCTCAAGACGAGCAACTGGAGCAAAAGATTCCTTAAAGTCTATGCCTTCTTCCTGACGATAACCTCTCACTACTAAACGAGCCTTATTTTTCAATACACCTCCCAGCTCGTCTAATTTCACCTTGTAGATCCACTTCAAATTAATAACCATTACATAATATGGACGAGGTACAAGCTCCTAAACTTTAAGACAATCAAACTCATTGAGTTCTTCTTGCATAGCTTCAATCTAACAGGATTCTGTCAATGCGTCTTTATAACTCTTGGATTCAATACAAGAAAGGAAATCATCGAAATAACATAATAGAGCTTTATCTTGTAGTAGTTGTTGAGTGGAAACCGGTCTAGAAGGATCGCCAATAACATTGTCAATCAGGTAATCTTTGGTCCATTTGTTGATATGTTCGGGTGGTTGATTGATTGAATGCACATGATTTAGAATAACAACCCGAGTAGAGGATTCTTCAGAACTAGGTTTTGGAATTAGAAATTCAACAAAGGGATTATTATCCATGTGTGCAACTTCAATGTCATGGCCAGCTTCTTCAACACCGAGAGGAATAATTGGGGATGGTGTTTCTTGAGTTGTTTGAGATGTACTTGAAGATGGTGCATCTTGATCAATTGTAGTTGAGGAAGGTGTACCGGTTGAAACAGCAGGTTCTGGTGCAAAGACTTCCGGAACTTGAGGATCAACACATGGGGGAGGATTAAGGTACTCATCAAACATTGGTTGAAACAATATTTCCCAATCATTCTTTGTTGGTGGGACATACAGAGTTGAAGAAGGAATGTTTGGCACAAGTCCTAAAATGATTGTTCTAGGAGTCAAAAGTCTAGGCTCGGGTCCTGAACTGAATTGTTCAGAAGCCATTGCTGACAACTCATCAAAATCAACATGTATAGTTTCAATAATTATTCGGGTCCTTTTGTTGTAGATTCGGAATGCTTTCTTCGCGGGAGCGTAACCAACAAAATTCCTATATCAGCTTTAGGTTTTAACTTACCAAGGTCTTCATCGTCATTAGTGGGATAGCATAGAGCCTCAAAGACACGAAGATAGGATAAGTCAGGTTTTATATCATGGAGAAGTTCATACGGTGTTTTGTTGTGACGTTTTCGGATTAATGATCGGTTTTGTGTATAGCAAGCTGTCGCGACTGCCTCCGCCCAAAGAAATAACGGAGCCTTTGAAAAGATCAACATGGTTCGAGCAACTTCCACCAAAGTACGGTTCTATCTTTCAACAACGCTATTCTGTTATGGAGTGCGAGCCACAGATGTTTGATGTGAGATTCCAACTTCTTCATAGTAAGCTTTCAGAGTATGATAGAAAAATTCAATGCCATTATCAGTCCTGATGTTATGAACGGTTGCATCCAGACAAACTTGAATCATCTTGAGAAAATTAATCACGAACTTTGGAACTTCATCCTTTGATCGTAAAAATTTCACCCATGTAAACCGAGAATAGTCATCAACGATAACTAGTATGTATTTCCTCCTATTGATACTTTGAAACCTCATTGGCCCAAAAAGATCCATATGCAACAGATAGAGTTTTTCTTGAATGGAGTCTTCAGCTTTGGGGTTTTTGTGAGTGTTTCTTGCTTTTACCAAGAGCACAGGCAGAGCACAGGCAGAGCACAAGCAGAGCACAAGTGATCTTTCTGATACTTTAGTTTTGGAAGGCCTCGAACAAGACCTTGTTTGGAAAGAGAAGTGATATAATCAAATTTTAAATGAGATAATCTATGATGCCACAACCAAGACTTAGTCTTTGAGGCCTAAGACAAAAGACATATAGGAGAGGAGATCAACAAATTATCCATAGATAAAGTGTATAAATTTTAACCCTGAGATCCCTTGAGTGGATCAACACCATCTAAGTCACGAATGAAATAGGTGTGTTTATGAAAAGCTACTTCGAGGTCAGAATCACAAAAATGACCCACAGAGAATAAGTTGTGACCTAACCCTTCCACATAATAAACCTGAGAGATTGTAACATTTCCTATTTGATAGTCTCCATAACCCATTATCTTAGCAATATGATCATTTCCAAATCTAACGATACCTAAAAATTTACTGACGAAGTTGATGAGTTGAGAGCGATTTCTAGTCATATGCTTTGAGCAGCCGGAGTCCAAATACCAGAGAACAATTTGGACAACCTGCAATCGTTAAAAGAAGAAGATGGAACATCAGAAATAGTGGATCCCCAAGGTTGTTTGGGTTCCTTAGAGTTAGAAGTTTTAGATTCTACAATCTTAACTTTGCTACTAGAACCTACAAATCTTGTTGCTTTTGGTCTCCTACTATAAACTAAGATACCTTGAGTTGGTGTAGCTACTGATTTGATAGAGGTTTCCTTAGTAGGCACTACTTTAGTAGAGGTAATCCTAGTTAAAGGACGCATATTTCTAATTATAGTGAAGGTCCTACCTGTAGGTTTCCAACTATATCCAATTTCATTAAACACCTTGCCCGTAGGTTTCCATGCTTTTCTCATTTTATTTCTTTTAGATTTAGATTTTCCACGCACATTCACATCATTCACATAATCAATAACATACACATCATGATTAACATCAAACAAACATTTGTTACAGATAGCACAAATAGATTTAAACTTATCATTTCTCATAAAATGCTTAACAAGTGCATTACTAACAGGTTCAGAAACAGAATTCAACTTATTCAAACTAGATTTAACTTTCCTAGAGTGGTCTTTTAGTTTATTCTTCTGATTGCTACTTGGTGGTCACGTGATCCTATTGTTCTTTGTATTGCCTAAAGGCTTTGATCTGCTAGCACTAGTAGTAGGTTTTACTCCTGTAGAAGTCAACAAAGGCTTGTTAGAATTTTTGGTTTTAAGAGAATCAATCTACTTGGGAATGCTGCTTGAAGACGTGACAGGTTTAGCAAACCTAACCTGTTCATTGGTGTGACAGCAACTAATTTCTCACAAGGTTTTGTTAAACTAAGGCATGTCTTAGAGACATAGACTAACAATTCTTGAACGCATTTTGTAAACATGCAAGCAGATTCTAATAAAGGTTCACTAGGATTCTGTTTTCTAGCGCATTTTACAAGGCCGCGAAGGGTGTCGGTATTTTCTATAGTCTTCTCAAGATAAACCTCATGGGTATCCCTATAGTTCTCCAGTCTATGAGAAATAGGTTTTATGTCTAGCTTGAACATTCCTGGAGCAATAGTGGCATTAGGTTTTGAAACCACAGTATCAACAACATTTTTCCCTTTAAGTTTTCTTAATTCATTTTTCGATGCCGCAATAGCAAAAACCTTTTCTTGAAGTTGAGCATTTAAATCCGAATTTTCAACAGACGTTGCATTAATTTGAGCAATTGAAGAGTCACAATGTTCTTTTGATTAAACACGTGTCATTCTAATTGAGTCAAATTGGTCTTTGTAAATTGATTTCAAATGCTCTCGTTCTTTTCTTAAATTTTCATTTTCAGAAAGTAATTTTGCCACACTATGCTCCAACTCAATGTTATCATTTCAATCTCATCAATGTCTTTCTTTACATTTTCCACACTATCTTTTTCACTCAAAGATTTAATCATATCCTTCAACTTTCTTATGATCGTGTCCCTTTCTTGTGACTGAGCTTTCAATTTATTTAATTCAAATAATTGATTAAATGTAGGAGCATTTTGGTTTTCACGAAAATTGTCCTTTTGAAAAACTTCTTGATTGATTTGAGTTGTTAATTCTAAAGAAATGAAATGCTTTTCAAGTGTTGAATAACTTTTCAAAAGTTTATCATAAACATCTTTTTCAATCAAATCTTTCTTTTTGAGAAGCTCAGTCTCAAGTTCCAGACACTTATTACAATCATTTACACATGACTTGTTCACATCAAGATTATCCACAGAATTCACAGCAATATGCACAATTTCTTGAGACATGATTTGTTTCAGGAGTTGATCATTATCAATGCTAAGCTGTTTGATTTGAATTTCAAAAGTGTTTTTGTCTACAGAACACTGATTAACAGCCATTTTCATTTGGTTAAAAATAGTTTGAACTTCAATAATTTCATCTAAAAGGGTTTTATTAAATGCATTAAATGTATATTTTAAAACTTTTAAAAATGGCATTATTTTAGTTACAAAACACGCTTTGGTATGTTGAAAACCCCACGCACCAGCAGTAATAGCATCAGATGTGGTTCTCTTTTTCACAACCTTGTTAAATTGGCTAGTTGATATTTTATCTTTTTAAGACTTTCATTTACCAAACTTATCTTAGGAAGTTCACTAGGAGCTTTGATTTTAACAAGTGTATGTGTCATAACGGGTGTTTAAGAACAGGACGAATGTTTTAACCAGAAAGCCTGTTCTGCAAACAATTCTTTTTGAGTGACAAAATGTTTACCAAAATCTTCTTTTATCTTATTTAACTTTCAATAATCAATTGGAGAAATCTTAATTTTCTTTTCTATTGAAATTGAATCATTCTGTTTATCAAGCATCTTTGATCGACTCTCTTCTTCCAAAATCAATGTCTCTTTATCATCAATCTCAGAAATCACAGTATGTTCTTTAGCAATCACACTACCATCATATAATGTTGGTTGAATCCGCTGAGCTTTTTTAAGATGGAACGGATTTTGATAACCAAGAGCTTGTTTGTGAGTGTCATCGTAAAAAACTTGTGGTTTCGTTAGCATATGCATTGCTTGCGTAGATCGATACATCTTACAAATAATATTCTCTAGTTCTTTATTTTGTTTTTCCAAAACAATTTCCTTGTCAATGTATTTAGACTCTTTTTCTTTAGATTCTGTTTTGAAAACAGTTAATGTTTTTGATAAAGACTCCTTTTCTTTGACATTATTAGAAAGAGTTTGTTTAAGTGTATCGATCTCCTGCTAAAAAGCCGCAAGCTTTGCATTTCTATCCTGAATTAAATCATCCATTTGAGAATCTATTAATTTTTCCCATTTATTCAAATCGACATTAAGTCTTTGTTCAAAAATGGGTGATGTTCTTTGTATTCTCAAGCTAGAGCGGTAACGATTCAATTTTCCATTTTATTTGTTTGATTTTCTTTTACTCTAGATGAGCTACGTGATCAGTTATTTTCTCAAGCAATGTTAGCACCAATTAAATTTCATTAGGTGCTGATAGGGATTAGTATCCTAAATATCCGCCCATCTTGTGACTCTTGCAAGTATTGAGAGTACGGAATGATAATGATATTACTATATCTATGTATCTCATTATCTTGAAAATCGTCAATATGTGTTTGTTCAGAATACTGTATCCCTTGCACATCCTGATTATTTATATCATTTGGATAAGAATCAGAATATGGTACCTCAGAGAGAACATCTGAATCACAGCTTGAAACATTTGCCATCAGAACCACTTTAGCCAAGGATAAGTCATCACAATCCGAGTCATAAGCATCCAAATCTTTAGTCTGGAAGGCTGAATTTTGAGGGATTATCTGTTGAGCAACTGGAGCTTCTGATAATCCAGGGTTTGCTAAAAAGGCAAGTTGCTCTTCATCCAATATCTGACATGTTTCTTGAGCTTCGGCTAACATCAATTTCTCCTTAAACCATGCAGCATTCCTTGGCCTTTTTGGCTAAGTACACTGTCTCGCCATATGTCCTTCTCCTTGACAATTATAACATCTCACAACTCTTGGTTGACCAGCTGCATAATTTCCCCTTGAAGTTGTAGCAATTCCTCTGTTTTTAGTGACAGCAAAACTCTGAGATTGTCTTCCTTGAACTTGTTGAAGTGTGACTCTGCCATCTTGAATGGTTTCCTGATTCTTGGGATTGGAAGACGTCCTGAGTTAATTATTTAAAGGTGGAAACCTTGATGCCACAGCAAATAGGAATGCCATTGCTTTGTTAATGCATTCAATCGGATCTTCTCCTTGCTAAAATGTAGGAACAGCTATTGAGGAAAGTCAACTGGAGAGTGTTGTGTCACTAATAGAGATATGAATGGTTAAGGAGAAACTTAATGTTATTGTGGATTAACTAGAGTGTAATGGTATAGATGATGAATAGGTGCTGCATAAACTGGTATGAATTATTGAGGAGGTGGATACATAGAAGAACCTGAATGTTGTGGTGACTAAGATAGATTGTATAAAGTTGGAGAGTTGGCTACCAATGCAAGAGGATTCGGATATCTTTCACGCGTGATACAAACTTCATTAGCATGTCGTTTATGTTAACTAAGGTATGTATACAACTGATCATAGTTGGTGGTATACAAACTTTTAGCTAACTTCACATCAGTGACAAACTTGCTCCATTCAAATAGAAGAGCATCCAGAAACTTGGTATTGACTTGAACTTGTTACATTGTCATCCTAATAGTATGCATGTCATTGATCAACTGAGAGAATCTCTAGTAGTACTCATACAGTGTTTCACCCTAAACATAAGCAAACTTATCAAACAAGTTGTACAACTTGCATTCACGTTCTTGGTATGATAATTCGGTGCCTTTCATTAGTAGGTTGACTCTATCCCAAATATCCTTAGCAGCTTCTTGATGGTTAACAAGTGCATACACATCGGATGGAAGACCGTGAAGAATGATATTGGTTGCTTGAACATCACAGTCATCTTAAAGTTGTTGTGCTTCAGTGAGTTCAGAGTATTTCTTAGGTCTAGTCTGCCCATTTTCTTCAACAGTTAGGTAAACCAATAGACCATTATCGTTTGGATCAAGCATCATCCCACCATGTTTCTTCCCTTTGATGAATAGACGTATACGACTTGCCCATGAATCATGCATACATTGATTTCTCAATCATTGGGGGATGGTTCTCAGCTCCAGCAACAATGATGTGTTCTGCTAAAGTAGTCATCTTGTTCTAATTAAAAAGTGAAATGATTAAAGATTGATTGATCAATGATAAAGGAGGATTGTGTTAAGAGTTGTTGTTTTTGGTAATTAAGATTGATAGTCCACGGAATTTTACAAATCTTCACTAAAACGAGAAATCTAAATATTTCACGGGATTTTACAAAGTAAGACAAACCGTATAAAATAAAATCTTTTGGTGATGTATGTAATGTTTCGCTTAGAATATGACAGTGTAATGTTTCGCTTGTAATGTTTCGCTTGCAATGTTTCTCTTGAAATATGAAAATTGGACAGAGTTTCGTCTACACAACTACGTATTTCGCTTGAACTAACAACCTGTCATAAATCGCTTGCTAGCATATTTCGCTTGCTAACCTATTTCCCTTAAAACATATTTCGCTTGACCTATGAAAAATTAAGCAGAGTTTCGTTTCCTATAAATGACATAATTTGCTTGAAGTCAACCTGTCATATTTCGCTAACATACATATTTCGCTTACACGTTTCGCTTGCATACATATTTCGCTAGCTTCATGACTTATTTCGCTACCTTCAAAACATGTTTTGCTTCCTGCAAACAAAACGTACGTTTCCAACAAAATCACCAAAAACACACCCTTTAGACGTTTTACCTTGATTTTTCTTGCACAGCTAGTTATCTTAGGCCTAGATCTTGCTTAAAAACATAAACTTTAACACTTTTAAACACAAAAATCCGGGTCTGATTTTTTAAGACACAAAACCAAAAGATAACAAAAACCAACGATCTAAACAAGATATAAACGCACACAAGCTCATGATATCAACCCATGGCGACTAATACCAATTGTAGATGTATCAAATCACTTAAAAAATAAACAAGAAAGAAAGTTTAGAGAGAGAAAGTAGGTTGTAGCACTTAGAGAGATAAAAGAAGGGAAAATGTATTAAGTGAAAGAACCAAATGAACAACCAACCCTTTCCAAGGTGTGGAGAGTGGTATTTATACCATGGCATGGTCGGTCACACATAAGGATGACTTATGTTGACCCGTTTAGCTTGGTAAGTTTCCAAATATTACGCTATGAGCTATTCTATAATATATTAGTAGTGACCGAGTCTTTTCTCGATTTATAACAGTATTGTATCATTCCAAGTTCATTGGCTATGTAGGACCCATTGATTTGGTTAGCCACTAGGCGGGAGTCTACATGTGTTTGAAGGTTTTTTACTCCCATTTACTTTGTGATTCCGAGACCGGCAATCAGAGCCTCATATTCGACTTCCTTATTTGTCGTATCGAACTTGAACCTTAGAGTGTAAGTGAATTCAGTCCCTTCCGGGTCAGTGAGTATTAGTCTGGCTCCAGAACCATCTATACAGGAGGATCCATCTGTAAACAGTGTCCATAGGTCTAGAAGCTCTTCCTCAACTTCCATGGGTGCGGCTAGGGAATCATCTTCCGGTCGTTCTACTATGAAGTCCGTCAGGATTTGTCCTTTGACTGATATTCTTGGCCTGTATTGTATGTCATATTCACCTAGCTCTATGCTCTATTTTTTAGTCTTCCTGCAATTTCTGGTTTTGATAGCACCTATTTGATTGGCTGGTCCGTGATAACAACGATTGGATGTGCTTGGAAATATCTTTTTAGCCGTTTGCTTGCGTGCACTAAAGCTAGTACCAGTTTTTCCACTAGTGTGTAATTTATTTCTAGACCTTGTAAGGCGCGGCTAACGAAGTAGACTGGCATTTTCCTTGCCTTCCTTTCGGTCTTTAACACTGCGCTCACGGCTTCTCTTGCAGCCACAAGGTACACGATAAGTTCTTCCTTTTCCATAGGTGCGGTTAGTGTGGGTAGCTCTGCTATTAGTTTTTTCATTTGCTTGAATGAAGCTTTAATTTCCGCAGTTCATTGGGAATCACTTTTCTTCGCGCATTTCTTCAAAGTTTTGAAGAATGGCAGTGACTTTTCTGCTGATTTGGACAGGAATCTGTTTAGGCTTGCTAACTTTCCATTTAGCTTTTGTACGTCTTTTAGACATTTTGGGGACGACATGCTTAAAACGGCTTCCACCTTATCCGGACATACTTTTATCCCTTTGGTGTTTATCTTGTATCCCAAGAACATGCCTTCTTCCACCCCGAAGGTGCATTTCTTGGGATTTAGCTTCATGTTTATCTCTCTTAGGGTCCTGAATGTTTCTTCGATATCCCTTATTATTTCTTGTTTCGTACGGCTCTTGATCACCAGATCGTCCACGTATACCTCCAAGTTTCCGCCAATTTGTTTTTGGAATTCCTCGTCTACCAAACGTTGGTAGGTTGCTCTATCATTCTTTAAGCCGAAAGGCATTTTTGAGTAGCAGAATTTTCCCTGATGTAACACCCCCAAAATCAGGTAGCAGCGGAATGGTAACATTTGGGGTGCTACGTCAAAGTACAACAATCAAGATATAGGAAACGACCTTAAATGGACGTTTTAAGATAAGATTTAACAATAAGATATAGGAAACGACCTTTAAGATGGACGTTTAAGATATGATTTCATAAGATGCCATCAATAGCAAAATATCAGATTTTCATACATTAGGCCCCATTAGTTTTAAAAGTCATTAAACATTCTTTAATTAAACAAAAGCTTCATAATACCAATGATGATCTTCTTAAGTTTCTTAAAGATAATAATAGTTGCATAATATATTAACTTTAGTTAAAACACAGAATCCGTCTTCATTGAATCCGCCACGGCTCCCGGCCAATCTTCTTACCCTAGGAAATTTTTGATGAAAAAATGAGTGGCTAGGATTGGTTCATTGGGT
The DNA here is from genome assembly GCA_026074375.1 of Tanacetum coccineum. Classification (NCBI taxonomy): domain Eukaryota; kingdom Viridiplantae; phylum Streptophyta; class Magnoliopsida; order Asterales; family Asteraceae; genus Tanacetum; species Tanacetum coccineum. Next base: position 42,682 of record BQNB010029548.1, on the reverse strand, counting down.
CTATGACAAATATTAGGTCTATATTGAACTTTTGGCGTATTACCCATGTGTGGGAGCTTGGTTTGTAATACTTAGACTATATGTTGTGTTTTTTTATTTGTCTTGACACAAGTTTCATACTTGTTGTCGGAGGACGTCGTGACACTTTTATGATATTCATTTTTAGTTTTTCTCTATAATGTTATCTTGTGTTATGACGATCTGTAACACCCCCAAAATGGGTCGCAGCGGAATAAGGATCTGGGGCATGTTACTTCAAGATCAACAGCACAAGATATATATAAGAACGACACAAAAAGTCGTTTAACATTCGCGCTCACATAATGCAATTAACAACTACATTTATGCAATTGACAGTTCATGATAATAGGCTCAGGAGGGTTATCGCTACTTAGGCAAACACATAATCAATATAATTTAAACACTTGCGTCCAATTTATAAAACAAAGCATGTTTTCACCCCAAATAATAGTAAATCAGTAAAACTGTAAAAGTGGGGCTATGAACTCACCTTGAGTACTGATAGTCCAAATAATCACAGATAAAACGTCACGCAAAATGTTTAGATGCAACCTATTTAAATTAAGGCCGTATAAGTACCGAGTACTTTAATTAATAACATTGAATATAATCTTATAGTTGTTACATCGTACTATCGTTCGGGCTATCATAATTAAAGAGGTCATGACATGACGTACGAGGAGTTAGGACACTTTAAATCGTAAATCCAACAACTCGTCGATACGCCATCCGAAGAGGCCTCATTATGAAACTCCCTAGTATTATAGCACTTTGATAACCACTCAATATTCTATATAGCATAATCACCGACTAATCGTTTTAGTAAAATAATATTTATAAAGTGAAAACGTTTATAAATATACTTTTCGTAAAAATGACCTAATTTGGTCGTTTTAAGTCCGTTGCTCGCGTTTCTTACGTCCACGTCTTCGTAGTAAGACGAGTGATCAAAATATTACATTTTCAAGTTTTTGATATTCTGCGATGAATAGTGTTTTTACTATTCACAACAGCTATATACTCGTTTTTAGTTTTAATTAGCGTAAACTTGTAATCGTAATAACTTATTCGTTTTAATCCCGATTTTAGTGATTCTTTCGAGTACGATCTCGTAATTAAAAGTTATATCATATATTAGATGTTTTAAAAACATAACTTTCTGTAATGAATAGTAAATTTTATAAAAATAGTTTTATAAAAGTATTTATCGTCGTAAACTCGTAATTAACGTATCTTTTTCGTTATAAATCGGTTTTTCGAGTTTCTTATCATTTTGGAATCGTCACGAGACGTATTATTATTATATTATGTCAAACCCACTGTATGAATTTCGGATTCAAAACAGCCCCTAAGTATTCATGTGTATATCTTTATAAAAACCTTGTTTTATGTATTATTTAATTTAGTAGTTTACTTTAAAAACCCTAATAGCTATTTTTAACATATGTGATACTTATAATAATGTCCAAGTTCATCCATAGTCCTTATAAATTCATTGTAACAAGTTTAACAATTTACTTTCCATTATTTTCACATGTGAAGATTAAGAAACCTTATAAAACCCTAATTTAACCTAAACATGTTTATACTTAAACCATATGTTAACATACTTTTACATTCATTTTTCCATGATATATATGACAATATGACATGATAAAAAGTGCATAAAATCATAAACATAAGTAATAACTCATTTTACATATTAAAAAGTCCTTAGTGGTGATTATAGCCATAATTAACATATTACACATAAAATCATAATAAATAAAAGTATGAAGGAATTAGGAAGACCTTAGGGATGATGTATGAGATGAGAAACAAGTTCTAAACCCGTGTTTAGATTCAAAACCAAAGCTTACAAGTCAAGCTTATGAAACCCTAGAATTCGGGGTGAAACCCTAATCTTCCTTTTTCTTCCTTAATCTTTGCAAATGATGATCCAAGGCTTGTATATATTTTAGTGTGCCTTAGGATTGATGTGTAAAGGGTTGTATAGGTTGTATAAAAGTTTTGTATGGTTTGCTTATGGATGGGATATGAGCCGTGGGTTCTTAGAGAGAAAGGGAGAAAGAAAAATGGATTTTTGTAAGTATAAATTGTAAGACAAAACTCTTATGCATGCATTTAATAATAGGAAGAGGTATAGAAGATATTTGTAGTTGTAATATTTGACTAGAAAAGTCCAAGGGGGGGGGGGTTCTTTGCCGTGGGAATTCAAGGGAACAAGGGGAGGGAAACAAGGAACTTAATGGCTAATGTTTATGTGTTTATTGGTTCCCCTAAGTAGGAATCATCCCATGATTTCTAGGATTAATGTTTCTTGTTTATTTTCTTTTCTAGTTAATATGTTACTTGTGTATTTTAATAAAGAAAGTGTAAGTGATTAAATGTAAATGTGTAGTTTTTATTTTAAAAGTTATACTTTGTAAAATGTTTGTTATCTTGTACATTTATATATATATTGGACGTGTATATATATATATATACATATGCCTAAAGTTTTATAAACTTTGATCATTGTATAAAAACCTAGGTATTTGTTGAAGCGTACGTTAATTTAGACGGTTCCGGGAATACCTAATTGTCATTTATCGCGAAACGTAAACGCTTTCACGTATCCGATAAAATAACTTGTGTAATGTTAATAATTATTCTCAAAATAATTAATTAACCCTTGCTTGACGTAAATAATAATTTGTTTGGCGTCCGTTTACGTTGATTGTTGATTTTTAGTTTACGCGATTTAACGTATCGATTAAAATTAAAAGCGAACGCGTACGAGAAAAAAAATAGTGAATTTAAATAGCATTGTAAATGACCTGAAAATACGGAATGTTACAGTCCTTCCCCGTTAAATGAGCCTTGTCCTCAAGGCTCAAGTTGCGACATTTGACGAAGGTACGGGTTCGGAGAAAAGATGCGGATATTTCATCCGGAATTGGTCTTCTCGTTCCCAGGTATACTCAGCTCCTTGCCGAGAGTTCCAACGAACTTTGACTAATGGAATTCTTCTTCTCTTTAGCTTCTTCACATCTCGTTCCACGATCTCAAGAGGTTCTTCAACAAAACGAAGATTTTCATCAATCTCGATCTCATCCAAAGGCACTTGAACATCTGGCTCCGCCAAACATTTCTTGAGGTTTGACACATGAAACGTGTCGTGAACACAACTTAGCTCCTGGGGTAACTTCAGCCGATAAGCCACCGGTCCAACACGCTCGATGATTTCAAACGGTCCGACATATCGTGGTGCTAGTTTTCCTTTCTTACCAAATCGTACCACTCCCTTCCATGGAGATACCTTTAGTAACACTCGGTCTCCAACTTCGAATTCAAGAGGCTTACGTCTCTTATCAAATCATAGCATTCTGGCGACTTCTTGCCGTTTTCAATCATTCCCTTGATTTGAAAAATCTTTTTTAGTCGTTTCTGCACAATTTCTGGTCCAATAAGCCTGACTTTCTCCAACATCAGTCCATATACGGGGAACTACTTTCCGCCCGTATAGAACCTCAAATGGTGCACACTTATGCTGTGGGTAACTGTTATTATAAATAGAAACTCATCAATGGAAAGTAGTATCCAACTTCCACCAAAAACCATAACACCAGCCGAAGCATAATCCTCTAGCGTCTGAATAGAACGCACACTCTGACCGTCGTCTGAGGGTGGTAAGTTGTACTCATGTCTAGTCTTGTACCCAACGCTTCCTGAAGAGCTTGCCATAAGTGTGACGTGAATCGACCATCACGGTCTGAAATGATTGACACCGGCACACCATGTCTCGCTACAATCTCGTTGACATAAATCTTTGCCAGCTTCTCGGTTTTGTAGTCCTCACGAATAGGTAGTGACAAATGAGCCGACCTTGTCAGTCTATCCATAATGACCCAAAACGTATCATACCCACTGCTGCTATTAGCAGCTCCCTCCCACTTTGTGATAAAGTCCATTGCTAACTTTTCCCATTTCCACTCAGGAATTTCTGGTTGCTGAAGCAATCCTGAGGGTTTCTGGTGTTCGGCTTTAATCTTAGAGCATGTAAGACATCTGCTAACGTACTCAGCAACGTCTCTCTTCATACCAGGCCACCAATACAAGTCTCTCAGATCATAATACATCTTATCTGCACCCGGATGTACTGAATATCTAGATGTATGAGCTTCATCCATGATCAATTTCCTTACCTCACCAACTGATGGAATCCAGATACGGTCAAAGAAGTAAATTTCACCATCAGCTCGTTGCTCAAAGTGTCTTTCTAATCCTCTTAGCCATTCAGCTGGGTCTTTGAGATCCTTGGAAGCTTCGCTCTGTGCTTCCAAAATCTTAGTCTTAAGTCTAGAATGAATAGTAATACTCATAGCACGTACTCGTCTTGGCTTGAGTCTTTCTTTCCTGCTCAAGGCATCTGCCACCACGTTCGCCTTGCCCGGGTGGTATTTGATCTCACACTCGTAGTCACTGAGTAGCTCGATCCACCGCCTTTGGCGCATATTTAAATCCTTCTGGTCAAATATGTACTGGAGACTCTGGTGGTCAGTGTAGATAACACTTTTCGTCCCATAAAGATAATGTCTCCAGATTTTAAGAGCGAACACCACCGCACCCAATTCCAGGTCGTGGTGGTATAATTTTTCTCATGCTTCTTCAACTGTCTTGACGCATATGCTATCACCTTGCCCCGTTGTAAAAAACAATAGCACGCTACCCCAAAACCTTGTTTGATGCATCATAATAGACCACAAAGTCATTTGGCCCATCGAGGAGTGCTAACACATAAAGCATTGCATAGTTTTCCTCGCTTCAGAATATGAAAAAGCTTCATCTTGCTTATTGCCCTACACATAACGTCTTATTCTTTTGAGTCAACAGGGTGAGGGCTTGGCGATCTTGGAGAAATTCTCAATAAACCACCGGTAGTAACCCCTAACCTAGAAATGAAACGGATTTCAGTGACATTCAGGGGTCTCCAGATCTTGACCGCGCTCAACTTGCTAGGAACCACGTGATACCGTCACGGTAGACCACATTCCCTAGGAACTGTACATCGTGATAACCAACATTCTCCCCCCGCCCCCATCCCCCCCCTCCCAACCCCCGCCCCCACCCCCGCACCCCCCGGCCCACCTCCGCCCCCCCGCCACTTTGAAAATTTTGTCGTATAACTCTCCTTCTAGAGAAGTCTAAAATCGTCTTCAGGCGGGCTTCATGCCTTCTTCTGACTTTAAGTAGATTAAGATGTCGTCAATGAACACAATTACAAATTTGTCACAAATACGGCTTGCAGACGCGTTCATTAAGTCCCTTAAATATTGCTGGCGCGTTTGTCAGTCCAAATGGCATGACTGTGAACTCAAAGTGCCCATATCGGGTTCTAAACGCGGTCTTCGGTATATCTTCCTCTCGGACTCTCAACTGATGATATCCTGAGCGAAGATCTATCTTTTAGAAATAACACGCACCTTGTAATTGGTCAAACAAGTCGTCAATCTTGGGGAGAGGGTAACGGTTCTTTATAGTCAACTTGTTTAGTTCCATGTAGTCAATACACATTCTTATCGAACCGTATTTCTTCTTGACAAAGAGCACGGGTGCTCCCTATGGTGAGTGACTTGGTTGAATAAAACCCTTCTCTTGAAGTTCTTTGAGCTGGTTCGACAATTCTAACATTTCTGAAGGGGCTAACCGGTATGGAGATCTAACAACTGGCGATGCGCATGGAATCAGATCAATGTGAAATTCTATCTCTCGCACAAGAGGTAAACCTAACAGATCATCTGGAAATACCTCAGGGAAGTCTCAGACAACACGTATGTCATCAAGCTTTTTCTCATCAGCCTTGATACATGCAAGTGAACCAAGATCCTTTTCCGGCCTCTCGCCTTGAACTTCAAGAATCTTGCCATTCGGAAGAGGAATACGGACAATCATCTCTAACAACGACGAGAGCTCCGGATGATATGCCAACCAATCCATTCCAATGATAACATCAAAACTTCCTAGCCGGGTTGGCACAAGTCTATTTTGAACACTTGATAACAAGACTAAGGTGCAACTACGTAAAATGGTATTGGTGCTAACAACTTTTCCGTCTGCTAATTCGATTTCATAACTAGTATTTAAAGTGGCTGGGGCAATATCAATAAAATGTGTAAACGCAGAAGATACAAAACTCTTCTCAGCACCCGAATCAAAGAGAATACAAGCGTAGTGATCATTAAGAAGAAACGTACCCGTGACCACATTCGGATTCTGCTGTGGATTTTCAATCACCACGTAAGCTCTCCCACGAGCTCCATCATTCTGCTGGTTCCCTGCTTTCGGACACTTGTCCTTGAAATGTCCTTTCTCACCACACCCGAAACATGTCACATTCTGCAGGAAGTCATTACCTGCACCCTGAAGCCTAACTCTACAATCCTTCTCCATGTGACCTATTCTTTGAAATCTCTGACACTTTTGAGGACACGGTCCATGATGATGTAAGTTGCACCGGATGCATTTTCGTAAATTTCCAGCATAAATCTTTCCTTCAGCTGGGGCTGCAGCATATGCCCTGACAGTTTCTGGTCTCCTGTTTTGTTGCTGGTGATGATTGTTGTTTCGGTTGCGGTTATTGTTGTTGTTTCTCTGGTTGTCTTCCCATTTCCTTTTATTGCTTTCCCCGATTCTTGCAGCCCTACCCTGAACTGATTGCTTGACCAGTTTACGGGCCATGTTGATTGTCTCATGCAAGGTCGCAGGCTTTGAAGAAGTGATGTTTCCTTTGATTCTTTTTAGGAAACCCACGAATGTACTTTTCAATCTTCTTACTTTTAGTGGACACCAATTCAGGACACATCAGAACTAGTTCGTGGAAACTTTTAATTAGGCACCAATCATGACAATCAAGGCTTGTTGTGGAAAAGATTGTTGTAAGCTTGCAATATTCATCTCCTTTCAGAGTCAGGGCCAATAAGCTCTTGTTCCATCCTTGTGATTTCAGGTTGAGGGGGCTCAGTATTAGTGGTCATCATAGTTTCAGTTGCTCCTGGGGATCTGAATTAGCATTAGTAAGTCCTATAGTCTGAATTTCCGTTCCACCAGGTCGTGCACGACCTTCTCGAAGTGACATAGCAAACTTCACTTTGTCATTTCAGCACTTTGCAAATTTCTAACACTTGTCCATCTTTTCGAACCAACGTTTCAGTCCCAGACTACACTTCGCTTCCCTTGAAAGAGTGAGGATTGCCATTAATAAATGTTTATACGAACTTCCATGCATCTCATGGTCAAAGTTTTCCTCCAGTATTTTTGTTGATCCGGGGATCCACAGTATTGTTTGAGTCAGCTCCTAGTCTTTGTATTTTTCATTGGCTTTAGGCCAACCGCTTTTCAACTATCTTCCTAACAGATTTCTTCTTAAATCTCGCTGGGCGGAATGATTATGGCAACACAAAGTTCACCAATTCGTTGAGCATTTGGTAAAAGTATGAGAGTTATGGAACATGGTAAATAATGGAGAATGATATGACATAATCATAAATTAATCAGGGCTTGTCTTATTTATATAATTGATCGATCGAATGATATTGATATGTCAAAAGATAAACGTAAGAGATCGAATTTAAACCAAGTATTATATATATAAGATTATATATATAATGCAATAATGACAATCAGAAAAGTAAGTAAAGATCAGGGAATACGCGCGAGTGGATATCGGATAGCGATTGAAGGGATTTCAGTATAAAAAAATGAAAGAAAGAAAAAATCTTTAATCTTTGTGGTTATTAGGACTAGGTTTTTGAAAATGACCCAGTTCCCTATAACCTTGGCCTCTAGATACCATCTGTAACCCCAAAATCATGGGTAGAGCGAAATTAACAAAAGGGGTGTATTAAAGTACAAAATCAAGTATAGGAAAACGACCAAACATTCTTAACTCCATAATTCAATATATTACATCTAACATTCTATATTAATCATTATGTCATAGAAAAACCCACTAAAAAAAAAAACAACCCCCCCTAACAACACCCCCTCATAAAACCTAAAAAAAAACCTCACAACCCTAATCCACCCATATCACCCCCTCCATATAAACAATCACATCTTCCAACCAAACACACTTCTCCCAACCATCACCCCTACCCCTTAAATCTATCCACATTAAACACATACCCCCTCATTCCCCTCATCTAACCATACTCCACATCCCCCAACCTATACCCCCCCACTTACAACATCCACCTCAAATCTCACAACCACTAAATATCCCATTCAACTTCTAATTCCCCACCCCCAACATAACCATCTCACAACTAATCCTACCTTTATTTTAATAACTATCAACTCAAACCACCCCCCTCTACCCACCCAATCCCAAACCTTAACATCACCACTTTCAACCTCCCACTTAAACTTCCAACCCAACACTCCTTCCAATTCACACACCAAATCCCCACCAATATACCAATACCCCCCTAAACTAACAACCCCTATAAAATACCAACCCCAATACTCACAATTTTTCAATCAACCCATCATCCCTTCCCTCCCCCACTACACTCCATCTCCAAAATTCTCGATTCCAACCTTCCACCCCAAATATTACTAAAACTCCAACACCCCAAATAAAACCACTAAATACAACAAAAAACATAACTTTTCACAAAAAATCGTTTTTAATATTCCTTAATTCTTTATATTACATTTAAATCTTATTATCTCATCACACAGTCCCCTCAATCCCTCAAGTTACTCATCAATATATAAACTTCCACTTACAACACTTACTTTTAAAACACATACAAGTATGCTTCTCTATAGCTAACATTAAGTCTACTCGATTGAGTGAAAACAATAAAACGCCAATGTTTATAAGTATACTCTTGGTTAAAACTGGCGTAACTTTCTCGTTTCTACAACGTTTTCCGCGCTTTTCTCGACCTTGACCTAGTATTAAGTCGAGTTATCAAAAATATACCTTTTTCAAACGCATTTTAGTTTTTCTGATGACTAGATGTTTTTTACGGTTCTAACAGAACTACAATACCTTAATTTTTTTAGGTTTTGTTATCGTAAAACTCGTAAAGTGTAGATTTTATAAATTTTATAGCTCCGTCTTCTTAATTCCGATTATTACCATCGAGTACGATCCGTAATTAAAGTTATATCATATTTTTAATGTTTTAAAAATATCACTTTCTGTATGATTGTAATTTTATAAAAATAGTTTTATAAAGAAGTATTTATCGTCGTAAACTCCGTATAACGTATCTTTTGCGTTAGAAATCGTTTTTCAAAGTTTCTTATCATTTTTGGAATCGTCATGAGGCGTATTATTTTGTATTATAATGTCTAACTACTGTATGAAGTCGAAATCAAATAACCCTTTTATTGTTACAAGTGTGTTCATTTATAAAGATTTGGTTTTATTAACTTTTATATACCCTAATTTATACTAAATTCATGTTTATACTTAAACAACTTGTTTATATAACTTTTAAGTTCATTAATCCATGATATATATAATCTATGACTAAGAAAAAGTGCTTAAATTCATGACATTAGTATAAAAAAAACCCAGTTACATGTTCATTAAAGTCCTAAGTGGAATTTAGCATAAAGACATGTAAACATATAAAAAATTGATGAAAGTAAAGGACATGAAAGGTTTTTAGATTACCTTATTATGATGTAAGATGATGAACCAAAGGTATTAAAACCATTGTTTATTATAATACGTGTGATTAGCTTGCCATTTTAAAACCCTAGTTTCATTTTCTTGATTTAATACTTGAAAAAAGGTTAGCCAATGCTTGGAAACACCTTAGAATATCTTCGTGCTAGTTGTGTATAAGGTGTGTAGGGTTGTATAAAATTTGATATGGAAAAAGGGTTTGGTTTGGGTAGCCACTATGTGAGCCGTGGCCAAGTATAGAGCAAAAGGGAGGTTTTGTTTGTTTTTCACTAAGTGTAAATGCATGTAAGAGTTAACCTTGCTAGTTACTTGTATATATAATGTAATTCTAGTCAAAGGAACATAGTATGGCTCAAGGTATGGTCTTGGAGTCAAAGTATGGTGGGCATGGTGTGCCATAATGAGTATGGTGTAGGAATGATGATGTATGGTGCCATTTAAAGAAGCATGGTGCTCATAAATGAAGTATCGTTGTTTTGACCAAATGGAAGATTTTGCTGTTCTTATTACCTTGCACAATATGCAAGAATTTCGGCCAAAGGTATGATATAGATGATCTTATTAATGTTTTGGGTATAAATGTGGGTATTTGTTGAAGCGTAGAAAAGTTTTTGTGGTTCCGGGAGTGCCTAAACGCAATTTATCGCGAAACGTATACACTTTACGTATCCGATAAAAATAAAATGAACAAAGTTAATAATTATCCTCAAAATAATTATATAACCCTTGCTTGATTAGTAAACATTTAATTGTTTGATGTCGTTTACGCTAAACGATAATTTTTAATTACGCGATTTAATATAATAATAAATGTAACGGCGTACGAGGAAGAAAAATAAATAATTAGTAAAATAGATAACGTCGTAAAAGACCTGAAAATACGGAATGTTACAAAGAGTAAGCACGCTTATGATCCCAAGCCCAAGATTTCCCCTTCACCGAAAAATAAAAATCCTGCTAAGGACTCAATCTGTCATCAATGCGGTGATACAGGTCATTGGTAGAGGAACTGTCCTCAGAATTTAGCCAAGTTGCTGAAGAACATGAACCTATCTCAAAGAGCTAGCAATTTAGGTATCTTCTATAGTAGAACTCAATACTTTCATTAATATATCATGGATCTATGACATGGTTATGGTATCTATTTGTAATACAACGCATGGTTAAGCGGCAAGTAGGAAATGACGTCGGGGGTACTTAGCTTGTACGTGGGCAATGGTCAACGTGAAGCTATTGAAGCAATTAGCGTTTTTCATTTATGTCTCCCGAGTGGATTAGAGATTGTTTTAAACAATCGTCATTATTGTCCTCTATTGCCTAGAGGAGTAATTTATGTTGCCCGTTTGTACGGAAGATGGTTTTTGTTAAATGACTTCGTGTATAATACATTTCATGTTTCTAGAATAACATAGTTTTATTTTAGTGCTATCCAAGGGATGGTATTTTGAAATTGCATTGTCTAATTTCTTATGACAAATGATAGTTTATGTATGCTATAAGCAACAAAAAGAGCCTAGTTGGGCTTGGTCTCTTTAGCTCTCTTGTGCATTGTCGTCTCTTAGGCACATTAGCAGAAACGCATTCTTAGAAGTTGTAACACGATGGATCTCAATTTCACTGACCGTAGGGTTTTGAAAAATGCGTCTCTTTGTATGTTCTGGAAAGATGGCAAAGAAAACTTACATATCAAGTGGAAAGGGCCAAAGACTTACTTGGACTAATACACACCGATGTATGTGGCCCATTTAAGATCATGTCAAGACAAGGAGCAAACTCCTTCATCACTTTCACTGACGACTTTAGTCGTTATGGTTATGTCTACTTGTTAAAGCATAAACATGAAGTGTTTGAAACTTTCAAAGTGTTTCAAAAGGAAGTAGAAAATCAACTCGGCAAGACCATAAAATCGCTACGTTCTGATCGTGGGGGCGAGTATATGAGTCAAGAGTTTTTGGATCATCTCAAGGATCATGGGATTATCCCCATCGTACTCCTCCTTACACTCCACAACATAATGGTGTGTCAGAAAGGAGAAACAGAACCCTACTAGATATGGTTCGATCTATGATGAGTCAAACAACTCTTCCAAAGTCCTTTTGGGATTATGCTCTTGAGACTGCTGCACGCATACGAAGTATGGCATAGGCAAGCCCCTAAGCTATCTTACTTAAAAGTCTGGGGTTGTAAGGCACTTGTTAAGCGAGATACTCTTACCAAGCTTGACAAATTAGAGCCCGGATCTATTAAGTGTATCTTTGTAGGATACCCAAAGGAAATAATAGGTTATTCTTTCTACTACCCACCTGAGAAGAAAGTATTTATTGCTCGGAATGCTAAATTCTTTGAGAATAGTCTTATAACTCAAGAAGCAGGTGGGAGTTTAGAAGATCTTGAAATAATTCAAGAAGAAGATACACATCCTTTTAAAAATACTAGCTCACATCATGATGAGGATAATCAAGAAATTGATGAACCTCAAAGTAATATCATTCCCATTCGTAGGTCCACTAGGACATGACATGCTCCAGATCGAATTGCTTGAACATCGAGGCTGAAGAGTATGAGTTGGGGGATCTTAATGAACCCGCTAACTATAAAGCTGCATTGTCGGATCCTGGGTTCGATAAATGGCTAAAAGCTATGAATGTGGAAATGCAATCCATGAAAGACAATGAAGTTTGGAACTTAGTTGATCTTCCTCCTAACGGTAAAACTGTTGGTAGCAAATGGCTCTTTAAAAAGAAGACCTACATGGATGGAGTTGTACACACCTATAAAGCTCAGACTAAGTTTATTCACAACCATTCACAACCCAATCTATATTTTTTTATCATTTATCAACAACCCAACCTAACATATAATATTATTTCTTTTAATTTTAATTTAATTACTTAATATTTCATATAAAATTCTATATTAAATAAAGTATTTACTAAATGTATTCTTATAAAATGACTGTTTTAATAATTAAAAAAAATCTTACGTTGTAAATGAAATAAAATACGTACTCCGTTTAAGAGAAACAAGCGAATTAAATGTACTCATTAAATAGAATGTCCTTGAAATCGGTTGGGCAAAAGTCATGATTAAATATATAAAATTTAAATAAATGAAAGAATACATTTTCGTACGTATTTAATTTAAAAAAAAACTACAATAAATTTGTATTGTTAAAAGTGGGTTACCGTTTATTATGGAGTCAAATGATACATTTTTATCATGATGTTTTATATAAATTCACTAATTAAAAGAAAAAGTAAACAAAGTATCAATTTATAAATTGAATATAACATTGGAATACAAATTGGCATTTAGTGGTGACGTGGCAAGATTGGTCCATGCATTTGAATGTCACAAAGTGACCTGGTCGTGTACCATTTCTTCTTGCATTTATCTACTACCAATATAACATATATATTTTTTTGTCTCGTTGCTATCCAACCTATTGGTATTGGTTACGGATAAACTTAGTCTAAGGTGTCATGACATGGCAAAGTCATGCCTTTTGGCTCCACTAGTTTCACATCATTGTCATATCATTTTAATACAACATGTCAAAATACCTCTTACCCATAATTTTGGGCCCCGCAACTCATGTCATTTGGGCCCCACTATTTTTTTCATTTTTTCAAACAAAATAAATTCATTTCATTTTTAAAAATACAATACGGAAATAAAAATACAATATGAAAATAAAAATACAATACGAAACTAAACAAAAGTACGAAAAAAATACGACAAATAAAAACATAAGATAAATAAAAAATATGAATATTGTCTGGTCACTCTTGATTATATTTTGCCATTATCTTTTCTTGTTTCTTTCGGATAATGCTGGCCTTGGGTTCCGGCAACAAATCGAGGTCAAACATGAGAAACTCCGATTCTTTGCCCTCCGTGTATGCCATTTTTTTTTCTTTATTTGTCTCGTATGCAGATGAGGTTGCTTGCAATTTGCGCATTATATCCTCATATAAAGAATCCGATATAGACCCCGATGCACTTCCCCCCGCTGCGTCGTTTCAAATTTGGTCTTTTTTGCGGGTCGAATTTTGCTGGCTTGACGAGGTCTCATTTCAGGCCTGAAAATTTCGGTGTGATCATTCGTATCAAAGGGTTGCGGCACGTCCCATTTGGAGTAGTTTTTAAAATACGTCACGCGTGATCTAGCAAATATTCTACCCTTTGCCTGTTGAGTTGCAAAATTGATCTTTGCAGTCTCGATATGATCAGCCTCATTTTTCTCGCTTTTACGTTCAAGATGTTTGTTAATAGCGTTGAACTTTTGCCAATCACTATTTATCCTAGTCTATTTACCCGTGAGCATTTCTTGGTACGAGTACCATGAATTGTACTATTGTTGAAATCTTGCATAATCTGTCCTCAAAACGAATCCTCGTTTCGGTCGACTCCGATGTCGCTGTTCTCGGAATTTTCGTGTAACACCCCCGAAATCTGGTCGCAGCGGAATGGTAACAATGGGGTGCTACTTCATAGTCCAAACGTACAAGTCACAGAAAACGGCCTCAAAAGAGACGTTTAATAAAATGTCACATTCAATTTAATTAAAAATGTCAGAGTTAAATAGGTTCCATTTATAATGTATTAGAAAACATTGTCAAAACGTTTGTCAAATAGTACTCAAGTTATTAAGCCTTCAAAAATATATATATCCGCGCGACTCGAATGCTCCCAATGCTCCACTAGCAAAATAGTAACCTGAAAATACATGCTAAAACGTCAACAATAATGTTGGTGAATTCATAGGTTTAAGTAAAAAGCAGTATTGAAATAATTTAAGAAATATTTCAGAAGAAAAGTAGCGTTACAACATTTAAAAGTGTTATTTCCGAAATCCAAGTAGAGATTTAATAAATCTAGTAATGTTCAGTAGTGGACCACAAGATCGAAGTAAATGGTGGACTAAGTACGTATTCCGAAGTCCAAAACAAGTAATAGCAGACTATGTACGTATTCCATAGTCCAAAATAGGTAAGGTAGACAAGAGAAACACATTCATCATGTCCAACACTTTGTATTATTGCACTAAGCTCATGACCCCGAAGCCTTAACTAGTTTGTGCCCCAAATGTATAGGATGCTTGCCAACAACCTAAAAGTATTCTCAATGTTAAATGCACCATGGTCAACTTGTGACCAGAAATTCCAGGTGGGGATTGTCAGTCCCGATAGATCTATCCACAACACTCGCGCTCACTACAATAGCAATTGACGGTTCATGATATAGTAGGGACTTAATTGGCAATAGTGGTAACTTAGGCAATAATATTCAGGCAGTAATCTGGATAGCATACAGTTTAAAACACTTTGAAAACACTTAGAAAAACACTTGTGTCCAATAGTAAAACAAGCAATGTAATTCACCCCGTAGAGTTTGTAAAACAATTAAGTAGTAAAAAGGGGGCTATGAACTCACCTTGAGTACTGATAGTCCAAATATCACAGATAAAACGTCACGCAAAACGTTAGATGCAACCTATTTAAATTAAGGTCGTATAAGTACCGAGTACTTTAATTAATAACGTTAAATACAATCCTATAGTGGTTACATCGTACTATCGTTCGGGCTATCATAAATTTAGAGGTCATGACATGACGTACGAGGAGTTAGGACACTTTAAATCGTAAATCCAACAACTCGTCGATACGCCATCCGAAGAGGCCTCATTATGAAACTCCCTAGTATTATAGTACTTTGATAACTTCATAATATTCTATATAGCTTAATCACCGACTAATCGTTTTAATGAAATAATGTTTATAAAGTGAAAACGTTTATAAATATACGTTTAGTAAAAATGACCTAATTTGGTCGTTTTAAGTCCGTTGCTCGCGTTTCTTACGCCCACGTTTTCGTAGTAAGACGAGTGATCAAAATATAACATTTTCAAGTTTTTGATATTCTGCGATGAATAGTGCTTTTACTGTTCACAACAGCTAGTTAGTCGTTTTTAGGTTTTAATTAGCGTAAACTCGTAATCGTAATAACTTATCCGTTTTAATCCCGTTTTTAGCGATTCTTTCGAGTACGATCTCGTAATTAAAAGTTATATCATATATTAGATGTTTTAAAAATATAAGTTTCTGTAATGAATAGTAAATTTTATAAAAATAGTTTTATAAAAGTATAAATCGTCGTAAACTCGTAATTAACGTATCTTTTTCGTTATAAATCGGTTTTTCGAGTTTCTTATCATTTTGGAATCGTCACGAGACGTATTATTATTATATTATGTCAAACCCACTGTATGAATTTCGGATTCAAAACAGCCCCTAACTAACCATGTGTATATCTTTATAAAAACCTTGTTTTATGTATTATTTAATTTAGTAGTTTATTAAGGAAACCCTAATAACTATTTTTTTTAACATATGTGATACTTATAATAATGTCCAAGTTCATTCATAGTCCTTATAAAGTCATTGTAACAAGTTTAACAAATTAGTTTCCATCACTTTCACATGTGAATAATTAAGTAACCTTATAAACCCTAATTTATACCTAAACATGTTTATACTTAAACCATATGTTAACATACTTTTACATCCATTTTTCCATGATACATATGACAATATGACATAAGAAAAAGTGCATAAATTCATAAACATAAGTGAAAACTCATTTTACATATTAAAAAGTCCTAAGTGGTGATTTAGCCATAATTAACATATAACACATAAAATCATGATAAATAAAAGTATAAAGGAATTAAGAAGACCTTAGGGAGGATGTAAGAGATGAGGAATAAGTGCTAAACCCGTGTTTAGACTCAAAACCAAAGCTTTCAAGCTTATAAACCCTAGATTAGGTTTGAAACCCTAATCTTCCTTTTTCTTCCCAATCTTTGCAAATGATGATCCAAGGCTTGTAAATATTTTAGTGTGCCTTAGGATTGATGTGTAAAGGGTTGTATAGGTAGTATAAAAGTTTTGTATGGTTTGCTTATGGATGGGATATGATCCGTGGGTTCTTAGAGAGAAAGGGAGAAAGAAAAATGGATTTTTGTAAGTATAAAGTGTATGATAAATCTCTTATGCATGCATGTATATATAGGAAGAGGTATGAGATATTTGTAGTTGCAATATTTTCCAATACTTGCAAATGGTTAACCAATGCTTGTAAACACTTTAGTGTGTCTTAGGATTGAAGTGTATAGGCTTGTATAGATTGTAGAAAATTTTTGTATGATTTGTTTAGGTGGCTTAATTGAGCCGTGGCATGTATAGAGAGAAATAGGAGAGATTTTTGTGTTTTACACCTTAGGAATGTGTTTTGTATGTTTTTCTTACTAGTTAAGCCTTTATATAGGGCTTAACTAAGGTTAAGAAACTCTAGTTAAGTTAACTAGGGTTAAGTTAAAGAAAAATATCTAAAAGATATTTTAGATAAATATCTAAAGAAATATCTAGAAAAATATCTAATAAAATATCTAGAAAAATATTTAACACTTGTTTGACGTAAACTATTGTTTGGTGCCCGTTTACGTTAAATGATCATTTTTTTAGCTTACGCGATTTAACGTAACGATTTCCATTACAAACAAACACGTACAATACTAAAAATAAATGGTGACTTTATTAACGTCGTACATTGTCCTAAAACACATCCGGAGATACCAAGAGCATTAGTTCACAGAACATCCTGTGTAGAAAGTCATGACGTTCATGAAAAATCAGCATTACGCTCTGACTTCTCAACCAGGCATCAGATTATTGTTTGTTGAAGGGTTCTGATGCCCATTATCTCAAAAATTGACGGTGAAAATGAATTAGGGTTTTGAGAAATGAATGTATGATATAAAGATTAAGTGAGAGACTTTGCGAATTCATTGGAAGTATTATATAGGTAGAGAAAACCTGCCACAAAGTAACCGTTAAGAATTATAGTTTACCTCCTCAATTGTGATGTTTGACCAACGGCTATAAACAGTACTTCTAATGCCTAGCAGTACTTTCAAGGCAGAACAGTACTTTCACTCTGGCTAGCGTATACTTTCTCTTTATGAAGAATATTGAATCAAACAAATAACATACCGTCTTTCTCAGATTGAATCTCATTCAAATCTAACCCTGAATCACCGTAGTAGCACAAAAATAACTACAGTTCATCATATCTGAAAGTCCAATCATCTCTGACTCTATACCTCCCTTAAGATAGATCAAAGCTTCTTTTTTTAAAGTCTATACTTTACAAGCAGTCTCCCCTTAAAGTAGTTAGCTATGGGTTCAGCATTCCAATATTGATACAATGTGTTGAACCTAGGCCAAGTCAAAATCCTTTGGTCAGTAACTCTGCAACATTATCATGTTTGTAACCTTGACACATTGATTAGCCTTTGATCATAAAGCAATCTTGATGAAGGTGATGGCCTAATCTGATGTGTTAGGTCTTGGAGTGGAAAACAGGATTCTTCACAATGCATATGGTACTCTCATTGTTATATGGAATATCAGTATTCATGAAAATTGAAAACCATAATCAAAAAGTTGATTTTGCATCCAAAGACCTGTCCACAACAAACTTGCAACTGTACATATTCGGCTTCAGTAGAATGAGATAAGCCTCTATTGTTTGTTTCTTGCACTGCCAAGAGATCCAATCTCTCTTCCAAGATATGGACATCACCAGAAGTTGGATCTTCATATCATGATTGTCCCCAGCTTAATCACTATTTGAAAAGGCTTCTATGTGAAAAGGAGATCCTTGGGATACCATAAAAACCCAATTTAGGTAGACTGAGAGAGTTTGAGATACTAAAAGATCCTTTTCACTGCATTCAGGTGGGAAACTTTTGGAGTGACTTGAAATCTTGCACACAGACAAACAGCAAACATAATGTCTGGTCTTGATGCAGTCAAATACATAAGACAACCAATCATGGATCTGTAAAGATGTACACCAACATCTTCACCTTCTTTATCTTTCCCAAGAGCTTTATGAGCTTCAATTGGTATAGCAGCTGGCTTAATTGTTCTGAAGTCAAATTTGTTAAGAATATCCCGCTAATACTGGTCTGACTTATGAAAATCCCAGCAGTAGTACTTTGCTTAACTTGTAAGTCCCAATAAGAAAGTAAGTTCACCCATGAATACTCATTGTAAAACTCCTTTGCATTAGGTTTCAATTCTTAACCATGGGGATGTCTTAGTGGGACCCAAAGAGCTATTGCGCCCCCCCCCCCCCCCCCCCCCCCATGTCCACATAGACTTGAACCAACAGAATATCTTTTATGTCCCTTTTGATAAACAAGGTTTTATCAATAGCACCTCTCCTATAGCCATGTTTCAAAAGAAAAGTAGAAAGCCTCTCATACCATGCTCTAGGAGCTTGATGTAATCCATATAATGCCTTGATTACCTTATAGACTTTGTTTGGATGATGAGGAAATCTTCAAAACCTAGAGGTGATAGAATAAACCTCATCTGTGATTATTGCCATATAAAATAAAAATGCACTTTTGACTCATCCATTTTGATATATAATAGAAGAATCCCATAAAAGATGCAAAAGGCCATAATTAGTTTGATGGCTTCAATTCTGGCACAACTGGTGCACAAAAAAAACTTCATCATAATCCTACTCCTTTTTCCTTTTTGTCTATATCCCTGTTGAACAAGTATGCTTTATTCTTGATGAGAGTCCTCTTTCATCTCTTTTGTTTTTGAAGACCCATTTTAGTTCCAATAACTCGTTTTTCAATCTGGCAACACATTCACATAACACCCATTAAGTCTGTAGCTTGAACTGAAGCAGTTCTTCTTTATTGCTTCGAACCCAACTTTCAATCTTGCAATAAAGTCAACAATGCTTGATGTGGGGTAGAGGTACCTTGCAGCTGTTTTCTTGTTTTAACTCCTGAAGCAGTAGGACCAATGATCTGACTTTGTGGATGATTTTTATGAATTCTGGAGTATTTGAAAAAAAGAACCAACATCTATGGTGTTTCTATTATTGTTGATATAAAGATCTTTCTCTTCCTAGTATCTTTTTTTCATCATCAAAGGAATTTCCATGAAAAATTCCATCATAGGCAAAATCATCAATCAGACTCTGAAATTGATCATTAATTTTCTTTGCTTTTTTCTTTTCTCTTTTCAGATGCAACATTTCTTGTTTTCCTCATATGGGATAATGAGCAATGGATCTCTTGATGACATAGATTTCTTCAAACTCCTCCTTCTGTAGATCTTGGTCTTCTTTCAATACGTCAATTGGTTACTTCGTTTACAACATTACTTTCATCAAAATCCTTGTTCTGAGCATCATTTGTAATGGCTTCTGCAAACAAACTTTGGTTCCCAATGAACTTGAAAATGATACTATATAAACTCTGATCATCTACATCTTCAAAGTTCAACTGAATTATTAGATTGTTTTTACTGCTTGTAATCAATAGTTTAATTTTTCTTTCACCTTTAGATACTGAGAATTTGCACTCCCAGCTCGTAACTTTCACTCCCACTACGTGAACAAAGGTGAAAAAGACTTAGCTGAGGGCGGCGGAAACATATCCTATTCCTAAAGCGGTCTATCTATCCACCTAAATCTCAATCTCTCATGCCCTAAAACTACTCTACTCACTCGGGACCTACTCATGTTACCACCTTCTCTGATCTTTTTTCATCTGATCCCACATTACCTCTATCTACTCCCAACTCATCTAAAAGAAATTGTGTAGCATAAAATAACTTACCTACCCCATCTGTGAAACTGCGACGTCCCTACTATAAAACTCTCACCTCCACCTAACCTCTACCTCACCCCACTCCTCTCACAAGTACTCAGTGTCTCTCTACTCGCTTCTAACACGCTACTGTAAGCCCTACTAGTTCGCCTCACGCCTACTCGCTAATCTCTACCTCATTGGCGTGGTTTTCTTTTTTAATCTCCTCTCTTCCACTTTAGCATATGCCTCCCCTAACTACCTAATAACCAGGTGCATCAACCCCTCTCTACCATACTACACATATTACGTCCTTTTATCCTCGCAACTCCCTCGCCTCCTATCTTATATGATCGCCGTTATAACTAGCCTGGCTTTAGTAGCTAGGCATATGACGGGACTGGCATACACCTACTTCCTTTAGCTATCTTATATGCTCGGTTTGGCGTAAGAGGAGGTGTGCTAAGTCTTATATGGGGGTCTGGCATCTCTTACTGAAGCATAACCTGATAATACCATTCCGCGCTATCTAAAAGTAAAACCGACGCGTATCCGACTACTAACGACATACTCTACTTAAATACTGGCCTAATACTTGAAATGGGATAGGGCCGATTACCTACTAGACGATCTCTGAGTTCTCGCTAAATTTAGCGTTAAGGATAGTACGAAAAAAGAAGAAGCGGCTCTGAATGACTCATTGATTGATATTTGGACCACCGATATACACGGCTAGTCTAATCTCACTATAAAGACTATACGTGGGTATCGGTCTAACGTGTAACTGCTAGGGGCATACTGCATAAAACTCATTGAAACGGAAGGTGTGTAGTACGTGTACCAGAAACTGGATAAATAGAAAGGAGTATCTCAATCTAGGCTAACTGAAAAATCATTTAAGTTCTCTTAAGTACATTACGTACCGAGAAAGTTTAGGACTTGTAGTTTGGCGATAATAGATAAGCGCAGGACACTAACCGAATTGGTAAAGAGGGTCTATTGGATATATGGAGCTGTTCTTGAATAAGGAAGGAAATGTGTAATGGCTTGACCTTAAGATGGTACGATGGGACTTCTAAATAAGAGAAGGATATCTGGATGTAGGTGTGAAGAGAAGCGAAGTGACTAACTCAATTGCGTAACTAGATAATAGCGGTACGAACTCAAGACTCCGTCAGCTTGTAATACGACACTTAATTTAAAAAAGTCCAAGTGGCTCGTATCGAACTTATATTATAAACTCTACATTTGTTAATCTTTAGTTAAGAAAAAAAATGGCACACATTTTTAAAATTACAACCATATGCTAACGGTATAAAAGTCAAATCTTCTCTAGGTCTGTACACCCTGTGTGAACAACACGGTCTCTCCCCCTGTACTACTAACTCCATAAACTCACAATTAAATTGCCCATTCCACTTAAACTCCCCTCCTCTACCCCTTAACTGAACTCGTACTTTTGCTCCTCTCCCCTTTTCAAAGCTTACCTTCTTTATAACTAATTCCCCCTATTGACTTCCCATAGTAACCAGTCTAATCTTATTTCTGTTCTTTATCAACTTCCTACTATTTCATAGTCATGCTCTTTCACTTCAATAGGATCTATTAATCAAATCAACCAAAATCACTTTCTTAACCCCTCCCCAGAATAATACTCTATGTAAGTTTAACATATTCACTGCCGTCTTGGACTACTCACGCTCGTACTGCGCATTCATAGACTACTACTGAGCTTCTCCCTAATTTCTTATCTCCCTTACTTAATGAAGGACGTTCTATTTTCTAATCCGCCCCTACATAATCTACATCCTCTAACTTAAACAAACAACCTTAATACTTTATAGGACGTCCCACGTCTCTCCATTTTGACCTCTACTCTTACTACC
This sequence comes from Tanacetum coccineum, assembly GCA_026074375.1. Taxonomy (NCBI): domain Eukaryota; kingdom Viridiplantae; phylum Streptophyta; class Magnoliopsida; order Asterales; family Asteraceae; genus Tanacetum; species Tanacetum coccineum. The sequence goes on along the minus strand of BQNB010029548.1, from coordinate 20,403 downwards.
TGCCTCTGGCCTTACGCCTAAGTCACCTGAAAACCAACTTGAATACTCATTTATATGTGGCACATCCTAAACAATACCTTAAAAACAGTCAATGTTTTAAACGGTACACACAATAAAACAAAGACACCCTAAGTTTGTACCCTCCACCTATGCTTTACCGCTAACTTTCCGCCCCAGACTACAGAATTGATCACCCTTCTGGTGGGCTGGTTACATTTAACTCCGATGAGAAAGTCGTTTGTGAAATCTCGCTAAAAAGCTCACTTAATCCGTAGAGTCTGTAGCACTACTACCACACTCTGTCACACTCCATTAACACTCAATCCTACACATCTAACTTTACCATATCCTTTCACAATCTAGAACTATCTTTCTTCTACTACTTGCCTCTAAGTTGCCCTCCTATCACTATGTCAGCTGACCCTAGTCCCCTATTTATTTCCTCTATCTCTTCCCTCTCAACTCACTTCATCACAAACTCATTTTTAATTCAGATTATCATGTATATCTCGGTTGTATTAATTCATTCATATTATTACTTCCTATACCTTTCTCATTCTAAATTTTTTTTTTGCTTTGTTGCTATGGACTATCCAACTCCACTGCACTAGCAGTCTCCCAAAACACTAAAGTTAACCCTGGTCTACTATTAACAATCTTACATATGACCTCCTAAATACCTATGCTTATTCTCCACATACCGCTCCTTGCTTTACATGCTAACTAGTCGACTCTGCGTAATTACTATTTCTTGGCACAAAAATTTAACATCCATCAAACTTCATTAGTCTTTCGAACTCTGTACACCTGTCCTCCTCAACATCTACTGCATCAGTAACGGACACCTACTCCTACTATACTCACCCTGCTATTGGTTTCACTTTCGATTCGGATTCTATCCCATACTCTTAGCTTGTTTTCTCAAATTCGCCCACAACACTCCCCCAGACCCCTAACCACAAAACGTCTACTACGAATCCATGAAAGCTACTTCATACTCACAATCGTCATATGTATCCTCATTCTTTGAGACCCCAAGAAATAGCGACAAAACAACACCCTCAAGACTACAACTTACAGCCGTAGTTACTCCCCTGTAGACAATCATCTCCCCGTTTACCCATAATCAAGCGCACCTCCCTCAAAACTCCTTCCTCCACTCCTAACACACTATGTACTCACTCAACTCTCTAAGCTCTCATTCCAAAACACTTCACATTTAAAGTAGGGTAACTTTGTCCTCTCACTTAACTTGGTTCAAACTTGCGTACTACCTCACACTCTCCCCTCCTACCGATTTTCAGGTCAATTCATACCTACATTCTATCAACCCCTCCACAACTCACTAATCTGACACAAAATTCCATGATTTGGGCTCCCTAAGCACAACAATAACTCTAAAAGGGTTCTTTACTAACTGTCTCTTGTATCTTCTCAAAACTGTAACAAGTTTTAATTGCAAAGAAGAAAAGCGAAGCTCCCTCTATGTTGTCAATTACCTCCTTCGATTATCTCTTTTCTACCAACGTGACTACCAGCGACAAACGGATAAAAGACACTTGAACTAACCTTATCTACTCCTCAGCCAAACCCCTATATGCTCCAATGTTTTTTGACTCATTATCTGAAAATCCTACCTCACTTTTCTTGTGATAATAATTTATGAAAATCTGGTTATTATAGAACTTGACAGAAAGGTAACACCTTCTATCTCCCTTTAAACTGACCCAGGCTAATTGAATTTGCCCTTACTGTGTTCATCATCAGAATTGTTGATTTATTCTTAACTGTTATCACTCACAGTTCCTCTTACCTCGCCTCCTTAATTTGCGCTTCCTTGACCCCCCCACATTCTTCTCACTTTGATGCCCACATAGCATAAATCTAGCTTCAATCCATTCTGCAGCATGTCATTTATCTGCAACTAAAACATGAGTTTTACTCACCTCTATCTTTGAAGGAAATCGATACAGTTTTGATCGTTTCCAGACTTTTGAGAGTTGTTCCCATAACCTTCATTCTTTCTATTGAGCCGTAACTTAGAAGTCTACTTAAAAACTAACAAAGGAAACAAGCTATTAAAAACAAGCACAAAAGGTTTTCCTCCACTCACATAAGTTGCATAAAACCACTCAATCTGTAAATTCCTGTATCTGCGGTAATCTATTGCTTAGACTGCTATTCGGAGGTATACTATCTTATTATTCTTCAAGAACAGAGGTCTTTCATATCCGAGATAATACCTAGCTCAACTACTGGGTTACCTACGAGTGCCCAGAAGCTCGTGTCTTCATGACGAATCTTCTAAAACTTGCAGAGAGTAGTTAATAGTTGGAATTCGTACTCCAATGTATTTTAACATGTGTGTGTTATACTGAGACGTGAGTACCTAATAATAGTAACTCCTAGGCTGCAATAATGAGTTCTTGAGGCCTCTCTAAAGAGATAGCTACGATTTTCTAGACTGTTACTACTCTCACCTTTTAATCTGTTAATCAGTAAGAGGTTCATAATAATAAAGATCGATGATTCGATGTGTATTTAGTCTGCTGAGAGGAAGTAGAAATCTAACTAAGAGAGAGAAAGGCTGTATTTAGAGACTCGTACTCTAATATATCGTGCTGAGTAGTTACCTCTACCGTCGTGAACGCACTCTATTCTAATCTTTAATGATGAAGCAACTTATCAGGTTTACGAATGGAGAGTGTATTAGGACATCATAGTTGTAAAATATCAGGTAGTTTTAAATGAGATGAACATCAAAAAGTGTTTAACGTGTTTAAACAAACACACCTGCAACGAAAGAACATTACTTGCTTTTTGTCCTTCACCACAGATCTGATAGAGACAGATTAAGACATAGGAGATTGATAATATGTTTTATGCAGTGCCATTTCATTAAACTTCTAAATTTACAGCTCGAACTTCTCACAAATCTTTAAATTATGCTCTATATTGTTTGTCTTTTTGATGGTTCCTCTTTTTCCTGAATTGTGTATTGTGTTGTGTAACTTCTTCTAAATTCCACTAGTCCCCTTTAAAGGTTTTCCAATTGCCAAAAAGCAACCCTACTAATAACTCCACGCCTCTACCGTTATGTTTACTCCTTTGATGTGTAATCGATTGTGCCCGAAAATTAGAAAAGAAGTCTATGAGGAGGCAGTATCATGGTGAGAGTTTTTTTTAGTGTGAGTTTTGAGTTAGGTAGTAGAGTTTTAGGAGTTTGGGTTTTGAGTGAGAGTTTATTGAGAGTTTGGAGTTTTGTCCTTGTCTCTGTCATGGCTTCAGAGCAACCTACTATAATACTTGCTATGACATCTTTTTTGTTTAGTTCTTTACGTTCCTCTTCTTGGATTTGCCTGCATATCACAATTAAAAGAGTTTTGGTTTGGTGTTACGTTTTTGTTTAAACTCATTAGGAAACCAAGTCATTACTGACTCTTGAATTTCCCCTTAATTGAGTTACTTACTCAAAATTTCTTGAGTTTGCAGGATCCTATTATTCTTGTGCTTTGATCTAGATAAGCCCCATTTGATCTCCATGTTTGTGTTGTGGATCTGTCACAATCATTCCTTTTTTCCCTTAGTCTGAGGAAAAATAGTGTAGTAACTTGCTGTTTGTCCCTCCCAAAGAAGAGATGAGTCAATGAGAGAGTAGAGTAGAGTCAGAAGTAGATAGAGTAGTAGAAAAGAGTAGTACTTTCTTTCCTTAACCCATTTGATTTTATAATTGGCTTTGGGCTTTTTGGTCTGTCAACAGTTCTTTGTATTGGAAAAAAATAACCTTTGGGTTGCGTGTGTCTGAGGTGAATGTGAATGTGAAATGCTTGTGAGCTCTTGGTCCTTACCATTATCATTTGTTGAGATAATATAGGTTATTCTTCAGTACATTGTGCTAAACAATGGTCTTAGAATTATGGGCCCCCTTGAGCAGTTATTTGTGAAAGTACTGCTTTCTCTTGGATATATTTGGTTCTAGCCGTAATTTGGAAAATGTTTACTTGCAGTACTTTTGTGAGGTAGGCTTCTATTGTGACTATTTTTGATTCTAACAGTACTTTTCAACTTTCCCTTGTAAGTACTGTGATGGAAATAAAGACCTTATTTGATGGGGTGCCTAAAGTCACTTGAGTAATTTCTTGATATTACCTACTGGGTTATTTGAGTATGTGCTTAATTACACATACCATTCTCCATTTAAATCGGCTTAAATGAATAAAAACATACAAAAATACATTGTATTTGTTGTTTGCATTTGTATTGTTCGTTTTTGTTATTTTTGAATATCTAAACGTGCAGGGAAACGTTTATATTCAAGAATAAGGAACAAAAAGAAAGCCTAAAAAAAAAAACAAGCAATCCAAGACGGAATGGATTAGAACAAAGTCAAAAGTCAACCAATTGAGAAGAAAATACAACTTGAGGGGCTTTAAAACTGCCAAAACTTTATGTTTGTATTGCAATAGAAAAAGACAAGGGTTTAGAAAATGGCAAAGAAGTAGAGATTGCATTTTAAGTTATATAATCTAAGGGGACCATTTCTGCTACTCCCCTAAAAGTTTCTTTCCCGGCAAAACAACAGGTACTAACTTGTTATTTTGTCGCTCATACCTCTTCCCTTGCCAAAAACTCTCTCCCTAGCCAAAAATCCTTTGCAACACCTACTAACACCCCCCAGTTGTATAAATGCCATGTTGGCATCCCGATCCTCCCAATGTATCTTCAATGGCTGAGATGTTGTCTCCAGAAGCTCAAAAGAATCAAAGGCTGGGATTTGCTTTTTTGACTCTATTCACACAACAAGACTTGTTTTTATCTCTACAAAGATAGCACAAGCTTGCAAGTCCAAGACCTTCGTCTATAATAGAGCTTGTAAGCCTTTGAGCATGTGGGTAACTAGTTAGCTTTTAATTAATTTCAGTTATTAATCTTAGCTTAATTTTAAGTATTTACAGCTTTTACTTTAGCTTCTGTAACACTGTCAAGGTTTTTAATTTATTGCAAATTTTGAGTTTATTTAGGTTCCAATGTACAATACCAAAGTTGTGAGTGTTTTATTAACGTTTCTTATTCTTTAATCATATTATAATTGTGTTTGTGGTTTGTTTTTTCTATTAAGCTTTGACCCCATCACCATAGAAGCTTACTTTATAAGCTTATCGTTTTGTGTTGTGGTTGTTTGTGTTTGTCATTTTTAAAGTACTTTAAAAAAGGTTTAGTAGTTAAGAGGAGAAATCACAAACATCACCTCCTCAAAATACACCCACCAAGCTTATGTTATGGTAATTGATAAGCCAGTATTGGGATGGGCTCTTAGGGAACCTCCTCACTAGCTTTGGTTTTATAACAAGCTAGAGCTTGTAGTGATTCCCTTGATTGACCTTGTTTTGTTTTGAGCAAGGGTTTTTTTGTAAGTCTCTCTCTTTTCTTACATTTCTTATTTGCTGTTCTTAGTTCGTACTTTTGTCAGGTTCATTTTTACAACTGTTGTTTTAAGATAATACTGCTTAGTTTTAGACTTGATTTTGTTTCATGTTATTTAAGTGGCTTTTTATTGATTGAAAAAATTTGCATATAAGTGTTTTTACTTTCTTTGTTATTGATAATCTTGTTTTTTAATTAAGTTTAAAATAAAAATGATTTTTGGAAAATTGTTTAAATTTTAAAAAAAGCTTGTTCTTGACAAGCGTTTAGTAACTAACTCCAAGTTTACGTTACTGCTAGTTGATTTTAGGAACAGTACTAACAACACTAGCAGAGTACTAACTCTAAGTTAATACTGGTAGTTAGTTCAGTTAATACTGGTGGTTCATTTTAGCTTATCAGCTTATTAATTCAGCTTGTTTCAGATTTCCTTAGCTTTTTAGAGTAGATATTATAAAACCAATTTCTTTGCTTGTGTGCTTATTTTAGCTTATCTTACCCTTTTAAATTATTCTAATAGCTTATCAGAAGTATTTCTCGCGCGCGCACTATAAGCCTGTCGATAGACAATGTATCTCAATATTGTAGATAGTGTTGTGATTATAGACTGATCTTCCCTTCATTAGAACTCGTATTCACATTCCGTGACTTATTAACTGTTATACAGCGCTGTCACGAGGACTCTGTCCATGTTTGTTAGGTTCTGTATTGATGTTTAGCAGCACCACTTTTCAATACGCCTCCTAACATCAAAGCTGTATAAACAGTACTAACTCTCTAAGCTCCAGTACTATCTCTCCTAACTAGCAGTATTACCTTCAAGGTTGACTCTATGTTTAGGTGCCCAAGAACAGAGCTCCCCAGCCTCAAGCTGGCCCTATGAGTACTGTAAAGTAACTGGTCCATCGCGTGTTGTGTCCGTCGCAATATCATTGTATGCCACATGGCAATCTCGCATCGTTCTACCCCGGCGCCAGTGTCCGAACATCATAGAAAGTGTATAGTCTGTTCTCGATCGTTGTAGTACGACACTCATATCTGTTGCCTTGGTGGTCTCACTTCCAAAGCTCCTTATAGCGGCCGACAACCTTCTTATGGAGCACATACTTTCGATGTATATAGAAAGATATGAGTCTTGTAATTAGTGCGAGTTCTTGCTCTACCCCGACTCGCTCACCAGCACCGCTCACTTCTCCCTGATTGTGATATCCTGCCGCCGATCACCCGCCCTACTGATTGCAGTGCGTCGCTTGCTCCTTTTTACCTCGCGAGACTTGGGAGATGTGGTTTCTCGCAAGTTTCGTGCCCTCTTAGCACAATTACATGTATGACGTCGACAGCTCCTAAATACCCAACATCAACTCAACATAGTTGTCTTGAGACACAGATACTTCTTCCTCTCTGTACTCACTGTACGCCGCCGTCTCAAGGGCTACCTCACGAACGAGACCGGAGCCGTCCGCCCCGTCATCAGTATTGCTTCACCCGACACACCCGGTTTGTCACGTGATGCACATGTCATACGCGGATTCCATGTAGCCAGTCACTATTGCGTCGCTGCTGATATCACCCTTTCTCGCGACACTGTAGAGATTGAGAGATACAGGGCTGATGCTGTCGCTAATTTGGCGCTCACGTCACAAATCAATTGCGACTCTAAGACATAGACTGCACACGGGAAGTCGCGCCACCCACACTCTAGATCGCTAAGACATGCTCGCAGTCGATCACCGCTAGGAGCTCATCGAGAGAGGCGCCTGAGTTATACCTGTGATTTCGTTAATACTAGTCTGTGACACTCTAATATCAATAAATTATCACCTGTAAAGCTGAGAGCTATATGATGAGTAATCTTGGTTTTCATATGTTTTTATTAGTGAATCGTAGAAACGTACTCACTTTACACAAAAGCTCTCTTCTACTGATAGTCTACTATATAGAAGATATAGAATAATACAGTCACATAAATATCATATGAAGTAGGAGTACCCATCAGAGACACGCTGTCACATCTGAATACTAAGTATACTAAGATGTTCATATCATAGAATGTAGTAATACTCCATAGACTAATTCTTTCTACATCATAGAGTGCACAGTTGTCCACACTAATGCTCACAGTACGGACCAACCATATCCATCCATGCCGGGCTTACATAACTGTATTCTACTCAGTGTACCCCATAGAGTAACGCCGCTCTGACTACACCGAGTGTGCGTGTGTACTGATAATTCAGTGTTTACCAATAGTCGGCTGAGACCCCGTGTTTACGAGGGTACGGCTATCTCAAAAAGAAATAGACAATAACTTTAAAGTGGGTTTATAAGGAGGGATGTTCCATGAACTACGACCCTGAAAGGAGAATTTAGTTCAGCGCTCTACTTCCTAACGTCATCTCCGCCTCACCTGATTGTATTGACTTCTTTGGGAGCCTACCCGTGAAGTATTCTGATTATTTGGGTTACAATGTTGTTAGTTTTAGGTTATTGTTCTCGTTTAAATAGATTGTGGAATAAAATAAAAAACATAACATAATATTTCTTGTTCTCTATTTGCAGGGCATGCGCACGCTCGTTTGTACAAGCTCGTGTCTTAGAGTCAACAACAACATACATCAGACAAACAAGTTCCGTAGATCTTGTTGAGACTTCCATAGTCCGTGGCTGATACATCAGTTTTCACTTATCGGCTCAAGGAACTTGACTCCAGGCATCCCTCCACCGGTGCGGATACTGATGGACGCAGAATTGTTGTTTCCTGAAATTGATAGCAGCATAATTTTGTGATCAAGGCTTTGGGTTTGCTTTAAACTCTTGTCCAGAATACAAGCAGCTTATATTAGACATGACAAAGAGATCCCCACACGCCCACATCCGTTACTTCAATTAAAATAGCTCACCTCTATACTTGAGATATCTAATGTCTCCGACCATATCAATTAAATTGATGCTTTTTACTTTCTCTCTCTCGAAATGGGAGCAGCCCAGGATATGGCTTTGAGAAAGAACCCTCCATCGAATCTAATTCTGTACATGGTTGACTAGGTGCTAAATTCATCCAACCTGTTTTTCCCTCCTTCTCTAAACGACAATCTTCGAACAGAAATTTCCCATAATTTCAAACTCAAAGTTTGATGAGTCGTTTAGTGAGGCTTGGGATTCGTTCAAAGTTCGCTTCTCGTAAGATATGTCACTTACATGGGTTCTCGGAGCTTCACCAACTTGATACATTTTACATATATGCTCTTAATGATTACTGATCAAGACTCTTTGTAAATCTCGCTCGCAGGTGGTAAAACTTTTTGGACAAAAGGCACCGCTGATTGCTCAAGTCATCATAAGTGCAAGTCAAAAGTTTTGTCACTCCGATAGCAAATAAGATGACCATTATATGCTAATGTGAGTACGAGCTACTTCACCTCCGGAGTACTCTTCCCGCTGTTGCTGAATGAAAAGACTCCCTGGTTATGAAGCCCGACTTCTCGATATAAGCAGATATCTCCAGTTCCAGTCCTAGCTCCGTAAAAGCGGTTTGAGCATAACTGTTGTTGTTACCATGCGCGGTGAGGCCCACTCATATCGTTAGTTGTTTAACTCGGAATCTACCATGGAAACAAAATATTCTGAGATAAATACAGAATACGTCTCTGGCACAGCTACCGCAGCAATTTTCAACCGTAGGAAATTGTCCGGTTACGTCCGCCACCGATGGCGAAGAACCTAAATCAGACCACTCGGTTTTCTCCTCCCATGCAACACAACAATCCAGAGCCATCAATTCAAAATCGTTGGAACTAAAACTAAAACCTCAAGGAATGAGCTATATACCAGGGTCAAATCCAACGGACCCCAGGTGCAACCAACAATGCCCCATTGTATCAAGCCCTCCGGTAGATCTACACCAGAGCTTACCAAGCTCCTAGTTCTCAATCAAGCTTATACATTTTCGGGTGTTTGTCGTCAAAACTGATTTGAAAGCTATGTCAATGCTAATGATGCGTTATGCAAAAACATTGCAAACCAAATAGACCAAAAATAACATCGACATTGCTCAACAAAAATGTAAATTCCAACCAAGCTTCTACTTCAAATTCGGGTTCTCTTCCTAGACAACATCTTGCTAACACGAGGTGAATGAATTGAAAAAAAGCATTCGCACGCGCCACCGAAGCTGGTAGTTTCATTATGATGGACTCTAATTCCACCTCGGTGGTATGAGGGAAGTTGAACAGAGGTTAACAAGGACACAAAAACGGTATCCTAACGCGAATAAGTACAACGAGTCACACCTTCGATTAGTCCAAATTGATGAACTCCAGTTGTTATGCCTAGTACGCCAAAAAGAACATTTATCGCTTCTAGTCTCATCTAGGGTAACCAAGGAGATAAAAAGTACCTGCGATAGCAAGGACGACCTTTTTGCTTTGAAATTTAATGGAAAATTTTCGAATCTCACTTCGAGCTAAGCTTCGCGGGATGCTCTCCTGCACACAATGCCTAAGTATAATGCTACCGATGTTCAGGATAGCTTTTGAATAACAAGACAAGATCTTGGAATAACCAAAACAACGGTTAATGAAATTGCTCAGGCTCAGTCATCTAAAGAACATTTCAGAAAATAGGAGCAACCAGGGTAGGTAAGATTTCTGATACGTGCGATTCCCAGAGTTGGATGGTAATGTTCTTAGCCCTAGCCGATCTGGTAGCGAGCATCAGATCTAATGCCACTTCCGTTTTTGAAAAGCTTAATCTACAAGGAACCTGACCTAAAACTAAGATGATACTGAGTTAGCGAAATTCGAATCAACATTCCCTCACTTCCCTACAGGGCATAGCCGGAAAATGTTTTTGTGAAGGTTGGGAAACCTTTCTACTTATCCAGAGCCCCCGTTTTTTGGTAGATTAAACTATGATGCCGCCACCTTTAGAGTCTGTGATGTTTAGGAGAGGTCCATTTTTAAGTAACAGCAAGAGCTCCTTGATCGATGTTCACGGTGAAGAGAAGACCTTCAGAAATGATGAAAAATCGTGACTTTATATAGTAGGTGCTACGTAAAAATTTCTCCTCACAGCATGGATATCAGTTAACAGAGGGATCGACTTTATGATAATGCTTGTGAGGAATTTCTCAAGGAGATTTTAGGTTTCTCAGAATTATCAGCAAATGGACAAGAAAAAACCAAACTCCCCCACCCACTAACAACCCAACCAACAACAACAACACACCCCCCACCATACCCAAAACATACAACCACCCCCCTACCACACAACCACAGAAACCAAAAACCAACAACACACCCACCAACCAAACCCCCCCCCACAAACAACCAAATACACCACACCACCCACCACCCCCCGAACCCCCCACAACACCCAAAACACTCACAAATACACCCCACCCACCCACCAAACCCCACCACCCAAAACCCCCTAACCAGCACCCCACCCACAACCAAAAACAACCACAAAACAACACACCCCCCCCCCCCCTACACCCACCCCCCACCCCAACACAAAACCCCACACCACCACAACAAAAAACCAACCAAAAACAACAGACAACCCAAACAAACACCCAAACCACACAGACACCACAAACCACCCCCACAACCAAATACACCCCCCCAAACACCCCCCCCCACCCACCCAACAAAACCACCACCCCACACCCCCACTCCCCCCCCCCCCCCATCCCAACCCATCCCTCACCACCCCACACACACAACCCCCCAAACCCAACCCCAAAACCTAAACCCCCCCCACACCACCCCACACCCCACACCACAAACCCCACCCCACCAACCATCACAAACAACACCCAAACCATACACACAAACCCACCCACCCAAAACCCCCCCCCCAAAAACCACCACCCCCAAAACCACCCCCCCACAAAACCCAACCCACCAAACACCCCCCCAACCCCCCAAACAAAAAACCCCACACCACACCACAACACCCACACCCCCCCCCACCACACCCAAAACAACAATCTCCCCCCCCACCATCAACCACACACACACCACCCTACACCAACAAAAATCCCACCAAACCACCACCTCCATAAACCCCCCCTCCCCCATCCCTACCTCCCACCACCACCCCCAAACACACCACACCCACACCACAAAACACAAAACATCCCAAATCCCCCACCAACACACCACTCCACCAAAACACCCCCCCACCACCACCAAAATAAGCCCCAACACCATCCAACCCACACATAACCACACCAACACCCAAACCCACCCACCCTAACCCCACCCCCACCCCAAACAAACCACCCACCCACACCCAAAACCCCACATCAAACTCACCCCAAACCCCCACCCACCACAACCAAACCCACACTAATATTAGATATATAGACACAAACTCTCACATATCTCCCATCTATCCTCTCTGCTTCTATCTCTGATCGTTGAAGCATCACTCTACTTGTCATCCTCCCACACACAACATACTCACACTAGTCAGTCCGCGAAGGCTCCGTGTAGTGTCTCACTGTGTGACGAAGAAACTCTAAGAGGCCACGTCTGAACATACCTTCTCATTGCCTCTACAGTACTATCTCTATAAGTCACGTCATTCGCACTAGCTTCGCACCCTCATCCGAATAACCGACGCTCGCTCTCTCCCATGAGCTACGATATACACACTATTCACTATCTAGTGAGTGGAATACCGACTCCACCTACCCACAATATAGATCCCTAATCCACATACCTATATCATCAACTCCCACCAACCATGAAAATTATTTACTATCGAGAGGTTAGGAAAGACCAACTACCTCTAAAGCTATTGTTCGCTACAGATCGCCACACCCAGATCAAGATAGAAAGAGAGAGAGAACATCTATTGATAGACATGAACACAATCACACGATTATCGCGCCATACGAGAGTTCAAAAGCGACATCATGTACACTCCCACTACCTCGCTCTGTATATGCGACAATTAAGATGCTCGCAAGCACACACGCGAGCCCGCAATACACAATTAACCAGTCATCATTGCTAAAGAGCTCTCGAGTGTCGGGCGAAAGGCTCTAATAATGTGTTGCATGTCCCACTAGCGAGCATCAGCACATGGAATCTGTGTCTCCCACGATATTCAGGGTATTTACCCTACCACCTATGTGAGTGTTCTGTACTCAAAAATCAGTTGTTTATAGGAGCTAGTTGAAGGTCAACTATCACCTAGACTAGTCCTTGTCCGGACACGCTCTCTCTATATACAGTTCTAGAGAACGACGCCACGTCTAACACCATAAGTATGTGATCTCTACCACGATCGCTCGTGCCATGATCATAGAAGATCTATGAGAAGAGTGAGAAGAAAACTTCTCGTTGAGTAGCACGACTGGATGAGAACTGACTCGTATAACTCACCTATTGTGATAGTCTGGGTGAGCCCAACCGGTAATAATGTAGATAACACAAAAGAAGGGAGCTGAGTTGATAACGACACGACACAAGACCCTAGTATCGTGCCGCAGATGAGAGCTCGCTAGAATCTCGGTCTGAGACTGTATCAGTACTGGATTAGCTCACGGCGATCAGCGCCGAGGCTAAAGTAGGAGCTTGTCTAGAACAGTAGTATAATCTATGCTATAAACGAAAGGTCCTCTGTGTAGAGTTACACCTAGTCTCACTCTCCTCCTAGTCCTTTCTCGGAACTCATCATAGTGTTACTGTGTATCTCAGACTGAGGATACTTGCGGCTGACAATCCAGCCATAACAGTTCTATCTAGATGAGTTTTTCCTCGATGGCGTGCTAATCGGGTAGTATGAAGATCACAACATACCACAAAGTCGCTACCACCTCACACCCAACACAATGTGATCCAGAGGCTCCATGTAAAAATCTACAATTTGAGAAACTTGCCTATCTCGGAGTACACCAATTTGACGAGTCGTCGACTAACCCACTGACGCGATATCTTCTCGGCACCATACTCGCACAACCCCATGCGTCACTGCAAATTTCAAGTAGTCAGCTATGACTAGCACTAATCTTTCCCCACCATCACCACTCAACTGCTCTATTGTCGACTCGATCTATTATAACCGATGACCAATGATATTGTGATGAGGACTGGACCCTTTGTATTCCCGAGGTTGTTGGCGTGAGGGCATAAGTATAGATGATCTCTAGCCTCTGTCCTGACACCCCTCTCATACATGTCTAGTGGATCTACTTAGATGCTCTAACACGCAACACGCCGGTGTGTGCAAGCTACATATCCTAACCATTTGCAGAAATCACGTGACAATGAGAGACGACGAGACATAGATCACCTCTCCATTTGTAAGTAGGTTAAGGCATACGCTGTCATTGCTGTCTCTGGCCATCTAAAGTCTTCCATCGAGAACATCGGAACCTCGAGGATCAGGTCACTCCGCCACTGATCGTAGATCGCTATTGAATGAGTGAGTGAGTTATTGCAAAGCTCCCTCACTCCGCCCCCTCCCTTGTACTAGTGTAAGTGATAAGTGGGGTAACTCTCGCTCACACATCTCACGCGCTGTGTGCGCTATGAGGTGCGGTGTGCTGTGTTGTGATCTCGCTCACTGATATAGGTAGATGATCGTCTGACAATCTACGTACACTTAGACGACATCTATAATAAGTCGTATGCCCAATTATGAAATTATATCTGTGTACGTGTATGGTAGCAGACGCCGCTTCTGTGTGTGTGTTTTATCTTTCTTACTATCTACGAGTGGCAAGTGATCAGAGCGACATAGTGGTCCTACTTATGATAACATATATAATACGCAAGTCGTGTCAGTAGTGCTAGACTCGCGTATCTTACAACTGTTGCGAGTGCCCAGAACTGGAATATCGATCTGCCTATATCGGCGAAGCTTATGTGCGATGCAAGAGCGATTTCGCCTTAGGTGCAGTCTTGGTGGCAAGTCATGGAACATTTCAGGCTATACATTGAAAGTAAACAATGGAATGAGGCCAAGAAATCACCGTTACACACGACAGAAAAATGAATTTAGCCGTGGTTCGTACGATTCGAAAAATAATTCCGATCTTTACCTTGTCTTATTGAACAGATGAAATGTGTATACGAGATTCATTCCGCCCTCAAGTATCTCTTTGCTTAAAAGATTTAAGGCGAGATGTCCGATGGGTTATGCTCCTTCAAGAGTTCGACTTTGTTGTAGTTGCACAAAACGAGCTGAGAACCTAGCGGCTGATTCATCTATCTCGATTAGAGAATCCTCAAAGAATAAGCCTGTTCCAAAGGGAAATAAATGAAAGTTTCCTCCTTGAAATCTTAGTTTTGTTTGCTGTTTTGGCTGCTTAGTTTTACCCCATGGTTTGCTGACATCGCAAATCACATGCGGGAATTTCTATGATCAGAGGAGGACAACAGCAGAAGAAAAGAAAATTCTTCAAAGATGTGAAGGCATTATTTCTGGAAGATCCCTTTCTGTGTAAAATCTGTGCGGATCAAGTTATTCGACGTAGTGTTTTTGGCAAAGAAGCCTATGACATTCCTATGGTTAGCACGATTGGTTCCACCGTGAGTGGAACATCACGGTGCTAACTACACAGCAAGAAAAGTCTTCGATTCCGGATTCTTTTGGCCCACAATCTACAAAGATGCCCATGAGTTGGTTAGAAACTGCAACTCATGCCAGTCATTGTCAGTAGGATATTAAGTAGATGATGTCACAGAATGGGATGAAATGGTATGTCCAACAAAGATATCCTTATTCCTTCAAGAGTGTTTAGTGAAATCTTTGACGTCTGGGGCATTGACTTTATGGGGCCGTTCCCATCTTCAAGAGGGAACAAATATATACTCGTGGCCGTTGATTATTTATCAAAATGGGTTGAAGCAAAAGCGCTCCCCACCAATGACGCCCGAGTTGTTTGCAAATTTCTTAAGTCTCTCTTCGCCAGATTCTCGGGCCCTCGTTTTTTTGATTGGTTTCCTTTCTAGTGCAATCATAAGTGATCGCGGAACCATTTTGCAATGACAATTTGCAAGGGTTCATGCTTAAATACAGGAGTACTCATCGTCTCTCACCGCGTAGCATCCACAAACAATGTGGAAAGTTGAGGTATCCATCGTGGTTTGAAAAACGAATTCTTGAAAGGACCGTGGGCGAAAATCGTGCCTCTTGGTCGGATAAATTAGATGACGCACTTTGGGCCTTCCGTACCGCTTACAAAACACCTATCGGGTGTACTCATACAAGTAGTGTACGGGAAGGCTTGTCCATCTTCGATCGAATATCGAGCACAGGCCTACTGGGCTTTAAAAACATACAAACATTTGATCTGAAACCGCTCGGTGGCTTAGGGAAAGTTCACTGGAATTACACATATGAGCTCCGTGATGAAGCTTATGAGAACTCTTTGATCTATAAAGAAAAGACAAAGAGGATTCACGACTCCAAGATCAAAAATCGCGTTTTCAACGTCGGCGTTCGAAGTCATCCTCTTTAACTCATAGAATTTTAAAAAAAAAAGATTTTCTGGGCAATCTTAAGGACCCGTTGGTCAAGGACCATTCACTGTAACCCAAGTTTTTCCATATGGCATACATCGAGTTATCTCAAAATCCGGGCCAAATTTCAAAGTGAATGGTCATCGTTTAAAGCATTACTTTGGAGGGGACCCATACCACAATGGTAGTCCGGATCTCCAAACATTCCATAATGTCCATTAAAATTCAGGTGAGGGTCTAAGCTTAGCGACCTTAAACAAGCGCTTCGTGGGAGGCACCCCATGCTTATCGTAGTATTGTGTAAAAATAAATAAGTGTTTTCTTGTCGTGAGGAGGTTTGCCTCTTCCATTTCCCGTGTTTTGTGTTTTTGTTGTTAATTGTCCAGGATTGCCCGGATTGTGAAGAACTCTCGTGCTTATATTTTTATCAAGAGTTTCACATCCTCAGCTTCATTTTGGGAATCCAGTATCCAAATCTAATCGACTAACGTTTTATCTTTTGGCACACTTCTATATAATGGCACTTAGATTTACGTAGGAAAACCCTTCAAAACATCGAGACGGATGTTTAGTTCTAGTATGGGGGGGATCTTCGATTAGATTCTGCCTGCTGCCGTTGTTATCATGTAATTCCGTTTTTACCACCAAAATGTTTGCAAAAACACCCAAAAAAATAAAAAAATAAAAATGAAAAATTTTCAAAAAATACAATAAGTGTTTTGTCACAATTTCGACTTTTCTTTTGGGTAGAATGAGAATAATTTTTGACTCGATCGGGCGTGTTGAGCCCTAGCTAGTTCCTAAATTTTTGTGCTAAGCTTTCACGAGGTGAAGAACAAGAAGTGATAGAGTTAAATATAAGTTTATGTGCTGAGCAAGATTCTTCTAGAGCTTATATGAGTAACTTGTGGCTTTTTCTCCCATTAACTTTTAATCCGCCTAATCATACGTGCTCATTTCATTTCAACTAAGTCAATCGATGTTTTTAGAAAAAGCTTCAAATTTGTAACTTGATTTTTTAAAGCGAGTTTTCTCTGTTCTTAGTAAATTGAAAGTTAAAATGCCAAAGAAGCATGAATGAAATATGAATGCAAAAATGCATGAATATTAAAATTATGCCAATGAAGCATACATTTGAGTATATGGAGCAAGTAAAAGATGTGTCGTGATATCCCACTCCGCTAACCACGAGGTGGGGGTTCAAACTAAGACATCTTTACTTCTAAGGATTGGGTGTGTTGTGATATCTCACTTAGAAGAAAGGTCTGGGTGAGGGTTCAAACTAAGATACCTATCCTTAGCCATATTAGGAAGAAGGTGTTGATGTGATTTCCCACTACGCTAGCAACGGGGTGGGTTTTCAAACTAAGAACACCGGTCGTTGGTTGTGATATCCTACCAGGGAGCGAGGCCTAGGTAGGTGTTCAAACTAAGCAACGCATTCCTAGCTTTAAGAACTTATGATTATAATGATAAAGATGTTGCAAAAAGTTCTACAGTAAAATTTTCGTTCTTTAAAATCAGGTTACAAGGTCCTAAAAAGTTGTTGCTTTTGAGTCTTGATTCATTAGAATTACGACTATGAATAGTTGATCTATGGTTTGACGTCTAAATGAGTTCACACTATTTAATTCATATATCCATGTTGGGAGTTAAAAGTTCACAAGTCATAAGTATGAGTGCTTAACATTTAGACTTATATTGACAAATGATCTTGTTTAATTGCTTGGTTTGGATCTAGTGAAAAATCGGGGACGATGAATTTATCCGTCTGGACATCCGTAGATTATTCTACGGACGCTTCTCATTCTATGATCCCAATGTTGCTAAAATAAAGGAAGTCGAGCATGTTAGTTAAGAAAAGAAAAAGAAAGGAAAATCCAAAAATATTAGTAATAGTTAGTGTACATATAAAAAAATGGTGAAAACGGGACTTTTCGAAGCTATTGATTCTTTAGTTCCCCTTGACAAACGCTTTGTTTCTTTTCAAGGTTATTAGTCGGAGGGGATTAAGATTCTTGGTTTCTTGAGTGTTTACTTCATAACATTGCGTGAGGACACGGCAATACCTTAGTATGGGGGATTTTGGTATGTGCTTAATTACACATACCATTCTCCATTTAAAACGGACTTAAATGAATAAAAACATACCAAAAATACATTGTATTTGTATGTTTGCATTTGTGTTATGCAGGAAACGGAATCTAGAAAAGGAACTAAAAGAAATGCCTAAAAACAAGCAAATCATGCAACGGATTGGAAAGAACAAAGTCAAAAGTTCAAGCCAATTGAAGAAAATACAAATTGATGGGGCTAAAACTGCCAAAACCTATAAGTTGTATTGCAAAAGAAAATGAGGCAAGGTTAAAATTGGAAAGAGGGTAGAGATTGCATTTTTAGTTATATAACTTAAGGGGACTCCATTTTAGCTCCTACTTCCCAAAAAGTCTTCTTCCCGCCCTACAAACCCAGGGTACAATTGTATGTCGACCCCATACCTCTTCCCTGCAAAACCACTTTCTCCCTAGCACAAAATCTTTTATCCACCCTCTAAACCACCCCCCCAGTTGTTAAAATGCATGTTGGCAATCCTTAGCCTTTCCAAAGTATCTTTCAATGGCTGAGATTGTCTCCAAGAAGCTCAAAAGTAATCAAAGGATGGATTTGCTTTTTAGACTCTGCCTCACACATAAAGCACATTGTTTATATCTCTAACAAGGAAGCACAAGCTGCAAGTCCAGCTTCGGTATCTATAGTAGCTTTTGTAAGCCTTTTGAGCATCGTTGGTAGGTATACTAGTTAATTAGCTTTTAATTCATTTTCAGTTATTCAATCTTAGCTTAATTACTTACGTCATTTAGCCTTTTAACTCTCAGCTTTGTTAACCACTTTCAAGTTTCATTGGCAAATGTGAGTTTTAAGTCAATTTACAATACCAGTGTTAAGTTTCTTAATCATATTGTTTTGTGTTCAAAAAGCTCTCACCACAGCTTACTTATAAGCTGTTTTCATTAAAGTACAATAAAAGTAAAGTAGTTAACGAGAAATCACACAAATCACTCTCAAAATACACCACAGCTTATGTTATGGATGATAAGCCAGTTCTGGATGGGCTTATGGACTCTCACTAGCTTGTTTTATACAAGCTAGAGCTTGTAGATTCCTTGATTGACCCTGTTTTGAGCAAGGGTTTTTGTAAGTCTCTCTCTTTTCTTACATTTCTATTTTGCTGTTTTGGTTAGTATGTCCAGTTCATTTGATACACTGTGGTTTTAAGATATATGCTAGATGATTCTATGTTATTTAAGTGCTTTTTTTTGATTGAAATGCTGCTTATAGTGTTTTACTTTGTTATTGATAAATTGTTTTAATTAGTTTAAAATAAAAATGATTTTTGGAAATGTTTAAAAGCTGTTTTGATCAAGCAGTTTAACTCAAGTTAGTACTGCTAGTTGATTATAGGGAACAGTACTATACTCAAAAACACTAGCTTGTACTACTCTAAGTTAATACTGGTAGTTAGTTCAGTTATACTGGTGGTTCATTTTAGCTTATCTAGCTTATTATTCAGCTTGTTTCAGATTTCTTTTGCTTTTTAGATGTTAGATTAAAAAATTTAAACCCATTTCCTTTGCATTTTCCTCTACGGTTTGCTTATTTAAGTTTATTTTCCTTTTTAAAGTATTCTCAACAGTTTATCAGTTTTAGTTTTCTAGCTTATTTATCATTTTAGTTTATTCTAGTTGCTTATTCCAATTACTAAGTGCTTATTAAGGTTAGGTGAACTTCTGTTTTAGCTTGATTGCTTATTTATTAATTCTTTGAGTCTTGTTAGCTTAGCAGTACTAACCTTAAGCTAACAGTACTAACTTTAGCCTAGCAGTACTAACTCCAAGTTAGTACTGGTAGTTAAAACTGTTAGTACTGTTGTTAGTACTGTTGTGTTTATCTTGTTAAATTTAGCTTAATTGCTTTTTATATTTGCTTATTTAGAGTTAGTTTAGCTTATTTAACTTGTCTTAAGTTTATTTGAGCTTATTCGTGTCTTAGTTTAAAGTTTTAAAGTGTTTTTGTCATTCCTAAGTTTTGATTCTTGTTCTAGCTTATTCTCTTTGCTATTTTTATGTGCTTTTGCTTATTATCATCAGCTTTAGTGCCCATTCATATTCGCATTCCCTGTGACATTCAAACACAAATCATCAATCGTCTTTCGATTTTCCATTCAAGCCTCGTTGGGACATAACGACCCGGGAACACTCTATACTGCTTCCGGTTTCATTGATCTCGCGTGGTTTCGTCCCTTGGTGTATTTATATCATTTATAGATAGGTTTTAAGGGGTGAGCTCGCACCAGCCCATCACCTAAGAATTAAACACTGCCAGATGAACTTTTTCGATCTAAGTGACATCCTGCATGGTCTGCGTCTGAATAGGCAGTTAGATCAAAGCCAGAATCTTTCGGATACCAAAGGCCTAAGTTAATAGTCCCTTTGAGATA